>JAMKCH010006437.1:0-33216 GCA_023653785.1 Ophioderma brevispina | reverse complement strand
TACACATTTTAGACATGGTCTTGAAAAGGTCTTGTGATCCTTTGAACTTAACCCCCTGGGCACTACCTTCTATGATAACATCTATTGTCTGATTGTCCTATTTTAGGACACAACGTGAGATAGCCCGCTGAGTAATCAATCAAATAGATCTTTCTATTATATTTCTGTGTAAACTATACCACCATTTTACAGTATGTCTGTCAGACGGGAGCGTAATCATCGATGATACCCTAACATCGATATAGAATTTTAATCCGTTAACTTCGACGACGTCCACCACAGGTTTTAACATCGACAACTTGAAAAGTTAATCAAACGGTATCTTGCCGACTTGTTGATAAGAACCGGAAGTAAAGCGCGCTACTACCGGTGACCCACTGTAGCTCCAAAAATATACCCCGACCCCCGCGAAACAGAAATCATGGCGAATGGTATTCGTAAACTAGTGAACTTCTAACCGTGAATGAACGTTTTCCACATGGGTGTATATTCCGATAAGAGTATGCGTCTGTTTTGCTCGTAATTTAGGGTTGCATTGCGAACTAGCATAAACAACATGGGCACGGCCCTTCGAAGCTTTTCGAAAGCAACTATAGCATACCGTTATGATCTTATATACCGGTGCTGCTAACCCATAATCAAGAGCGTTATTAACAGCAATCCCCTGGTTTAAAACATATTATATTTTTTGTGTACGGTAAATGGTAAAACCGTTTAAAAATTCCCCGTTTGAATAAATTTGTTGGTTAAGTCTCACCGGAAAAACGTTCGGCAAAATCGCATTTTGGTGACTTCATGACTTGTCAATCATTGTCTCCTATAAATATTCATAATAAACAATTTTCTCACGAAATTCAACCACTTCCATCGCGCTTTCTATCTACTTTTTGTTGCTAATGCGATCTATGCGAATTGGCTAAAAAATCAATTAGTTACCTGATTGTAATTCGTACCAAGTGGGATCATCGTAACTGCGTCTGTTTTTTGGCACATGTTTCATGTATCGTCTTCAAACTAATGCAACAAAATGGCAGCCACATTTTAGAGTTAGTAGCGAGAGCCGCTAAAAAACTATTGGAATACAATTTAAAATATTTCCAAACCTTCCTCAATAGGATGCTGTTAGCTTTCTTGCTATATAAACTCATAAAACGGCCATCAGGTCACTATAAAGTATAATGTATGTAGATCTTTTTATGGTTCGTCAGGGGGGCTAAATCCAAAACCTCCGTTTTTCTTTTTCCCCCTAGCGACGGACGGAATTTGACTCGTTATTGTTTGTTTGTTTTTATTTCCCCTACTGAACCATGCATAATAAATTACATGAATTGAATAAAGGTAACTTGTATACTTTCATATGAAAAAAAATCAAGTGTTCAAGTTCAAGTATGTTGCTATGGCAACACATTTATGATTGCGACGGACGAATTGACAAAAAGGGGTTTCCAAACGTCTGAACACTGTTTTCATTCCTGTCAAAATTAAGGGGAGCTTATTCCATTACCAGTATCTGTTGAGTTAGTCTCTTACCTGTAAAATGTGAGAGAATATTTTGAGGAAATTATTCCGATAACTTGAATTATCGTCAAAAAAAACGATCAGAGACAAGTGCTACGGACGGAATGCTCAGACGGAACAATTTTAACAACGCGTCGTGCTGGAAATTGTAATGTTGTTTATCCATCAAGCTTGTTAACACGTTGATATGCATGTAAAGAATAATAAAATAAAAAAATTAACATAGCACCCTTTTTATCTTATTTTTTAAACATCCGTTTTTTGCACTATGTTGCAATAGACGGAACTGCGACGGACGAATTTTTTTCATAATTGTAATAGGCTGCACTTTTATATTTTTGCCATCATAATCCCTTTTATACATTAACTTTACAACAAAAAGAATATAAAAAAATGTTCTGTTTAAATGTTTGACTTTTTGGTGACCGCATTGTGTCCCTTGAAATCCGTCGTCGCATTTTTTTTCCGTCCGTCACAAAATGGTCACCATTTTATTGTACCTTCCTGTAATGATGGAAATTTTTCCAATTTTTTGCATAGAAGGGTTTATCAATACTAAAACTGATAGTTTTTTAGTAAATAAAATGTACTGTGATAAAATCTTTTGTGAAAAATAATTGATTGTTTCGAAAATGCGCCGGACGGAAATTGAACGCTGTTTTAAAGTTTTTCCTTAATTTAGAAACCCAGTTTAGATTTTGTTAAAAGTTTATGGAATGATAGTCATGCAACCACTAAAACAAAATCACAAATTGAAAGCAATCCCTCATCATAAATAATTGTACCTATTTTTAACAATTCCGTCCGTCGCACTCAGAGACGCAATTTTGATTCTTTTTCCGCCATTTTGGATATTTGAGATTGCCATTGGAAACAAAATTGTTGGAATTATTTGCCTCAAAGTGTATGCTCTTGAATCATAATGAAATTTTATTCCCTAAGCAGTTACATAATATTTAAGGTACTTGGTTGACCGGTTTTGGATTTGCTCCCCAGGTTGTAAACTGTCATGGCCGCATTATTATTATAAAATGTATTTAAACTTTTCTTTTATTAACTGCCAGTCTGAGTGTACTAACGCACATGTTTATAGTCCGTCCACTATGATAAATATAACTGGCGACTGGGATCCGACCCTCGACCCTACGTCATGCGAGGTCACACTAACTTCGAGCGTTGGTTTGATAACTGCCTGTCCACACGGCCGTAAAGCTGGTAAACTATGACGCTCAACGGGGGGTAGCGCGCTAACCACGACTAAACCATTAGAAATCTTATGGGTTTTAACTTTGAGTCAACTAAAGTTTTACTAAACCACGAGGAGTTTCGGGCATCTGGCACTAAACTCAATTTAAACTTCGGACAGTAAAAAAAAAACTCCAATGTAAAAACTTTAAGTTTAGAGCCCTCGCCTGAACCGCCTATACTCTGATTTGCTAATTACATGTTATTCACCTGCCAGTAACCTATCAAAGTAGTACTTAGAATAGATACTAAAGCAGGTAGTGCCTTGGGGGTTAAAGCACTTGTGTACATAGTACGGTAGACCATTGTACATAAAATGTATTATGGCTTTGTTTTAAAGCACGAATTGGAGACGGGCTGTACAGGTGGTAAGCATGCTGCACTCCAGAATGTTTTCCTCTCTCATCCTTTTAACCTCTTTAATAGCAGTTTTTGAAACGTTTGCAATTTAACTTTTTCCTTCTCTTACCTGCCTTTGATTACTTTGGTATTAGGAACAACCTGGTAGGTAAAACTTTTTCAAACCTGGTACTAGCTTCTTGTACACATTCTCTTAGGTATTCCTATGTTTGGGCATCAGGACTGGAATGGCACACCGGTAGTTTAACAAGAAACAATGATCCAAGACCAGGCTCTTGACAGATCTTGACTTTGCTTTGTCACGAATACTCCAGTAGTTTCCTGTGGAGAACGAGTGTTGAAAATGTGTTCATTGCATGTGGGCAGGCATTTGGTGATGTCTCATTTCCAGAACCAAATGCCAACAAATGAGACCCTTCAGTAAAAGAGTCCAAAAGGTGGCTGGGGAACCCCCGTGGGGCAAGTTCTAGACAATTCAAAATACTATATACCATCCATCAAGGTATACAGCTTGTCTATACGTGTTCATTGTCTATCTAGAGTTTGAGGACCCCAACTCTGGGATATGTCTTTGCCGCCTATCAGGGCATTACTGACGCCACACACAATTTTATGAAATGTAATGTGATACACAGTGGGGAAGAAATATGCATGAAACAAACGTAGTTCAGCACTTCAACCAGATGATAAAACACAGCAAAAGTCACATGACCGGATGCTTTCTGTTCAATTTATCTGCACATGTGTTTCAGAAGCAGTTGGGCTCTTGTAATACAGTACTTAGAATTATTGTAATAGACACCCAACTTTAATTCAAAATTGTGACTTGGCCCACTTTCTGACTTGACCAATGGAACTTACCTGATCAGCCAAGTAAAGGCGTGTGTGATACTGCAGCAATTACTAACGAGGACAGAACGCGAGGATGTTTTTTTGTTATTTCCTGTTTTTACAATAATTTTGATTGGGATTACTCCAATTTAAGGCCATTTCCTCCTCCCCGACTTAAATGTGCATACACACACTGCACACACACGTATGACGACACACCACATGCCCACTTGCACACTGCGGTGATTCAAAGGAATATCGCAACTCGTTTCGCGACGCGTATTGGTCGAAGAATGCGCCAAACTCTGCGTACTTGCTGCGTGAAATTAGTGTGCGGGTCTCCTGTCCAAGTCATTTTTTATCCCACTGTAGTTTGGTAGGCATCATTTTTGGCTGCAGCAAGGTTTGAGAAGTGGTGAGTTTTTTCACACCGATACTCTGTATTTATCATTGTTTATTATTTTTAGAATTCGCTGTTGCTGTTAGGTTGGCATGTCCTACCCCCTGCCACTTAATCGAAGACTGCAAAGTAAATCTCCACATGGCTTTATATAAGTCCACGCCGTAAAGGTACAGATAATAAAATCACAAGGTGTTGTGGTGTAGGATTCAATCATTAGGAAGGCGGATATTCCATAACGCTCCGGTGCAAATACATAACAATTCGGTAATGTGAATTGCGGCCATCAAACATTACTCAGGTCAAATGGCAATGAGCGTTTGTTCCAAAAACACACCATTAAGTCCAAAACAGTGCAAAATACCCCCTTATTCTCAAAACGACATCCAATGGCGAAAATGCGATCCTTTTCCACCTGTTTATTAAAGCGGACGCTTATCTCTACATATCTGAGTGGGTCACCCGGGGCAAAATAATACGTCAAACAATGCTGTGCGTCACCCACTTCTTAATTTTTCCAAATTCATGTATACCCGTTATTGTGAGATAATGAACCGTCCGTGATCTTGCTATTTTTTGATGACAACAGCAGCAGATCAATTCCCTGCTTCCAAGGCCGAAAATTCAAGACGTCCTACCCCTATTTTTGTTTTTTGCTTGCTATCGCGAATTGGCCGCCTGGGCGGCGAGGCTTGGTTACTTGTCTATGCATCCCATCACGCTTGTTTTATGGGTTGGAGTAGGCAAGGGTAAGTCAAAGCCATAACATTGAAAGCATAAACTGTAGAGGCCAGAGCAAAAAAAAATGCATTCACAACACATTGGGGACTGCTGAAATGAAGAAAACAGCGAAAATCAATACGTATGGGTGGGGTACATGATTAAGTGCCACCACAAGGATCGCTTTCAATAATGTATTACGTCCTTACTCCTTGCTCAATATTAGGTTCTCAATTGTCAACCTGTGGGGTGATGGACCTTTTGACAAGTGTTTTTCTTTTAAGCAGCTTTTTTAGAAGCTGTCTCTTATCCAATGTTACCCTGAAAATTTTACTGAGGGGACTCCTCAGAAAACCCCCCTCATGTCCTTTCCTAGCTACATACAGTAAACAGTTCTGTTAACACATCCACTAGTTTGAAGTTTTAAGGTTAGCCTGTTTATTTCCCTTTTGTTATCCATTGTTGAGTGGCTACATCAGGGCAGTCGCTAGACATTTTTGTCAGGGGTGTGTAAAGTGAAGAAATGTTATTTGCTGTACGTACTGAGTCCTGGAAGCTGTCGGAGCAAATCACATAATACAACTAACGTCCGCACGGTTAGGTAGATGCTCTTACAGACCATTTTTTCTTATCTTTTGACTGCCACCCGCAAGTTGCTTGACACAAACCGGGAGCAAACCGGAAGGCCCTGAATGGGTGGGGTACAGGGGCTCGCTTTAGGGCCCCTCGCGAGTTGCAGGGGCAGAGCGGCCCCTGCCGGGGTCCATGGGCGGAGCCCCCGTAAGCTCTTGGATTTTTAGCTCTTCAGAACCTTCAAAATGGATCACTTTTGAGGGGTAAATAGTAAACACTTCAAATTAAAGACCCGAGTACAGACTGTTTCTAACTTGCTCATCTGAGACGGGCAGTAATACTGTCCGAGTATTACGCTTGTACTGCAAGGAATTGCAGATCATGCGAGCGCCAATTTTTTTAATGGGTGTGGGTGTCAGGAGCAGATCCTTCTGGGGTCCAGGGGCGCAGCCCCCGGAAGCTCTTGGATTTCTCAGCTATTCAACCTTCAGATTACCACTTTTTGAGGGGTAAATGGTCCCATTCAAGAAAATATGGTTTCCTAACGTTTGCTCACTGAATACGGGCAGTATAGCTTGTACCTCGAAGGGAACTCTCACATTATCAGCTTGCGCCAATGTCTTTAACGGTGCGGTTCATAGCAGAGCCCCTGCCGAGTCAGGGGCGGAGCCCCCGGAAGCTCTTGGATTTTAGCTATAAGAAATGTATTTTTGAAGGGTTACGTCATAGTAATTAATTCCATTTCAGCCAGTATACCTATAAGTTTATGGTGGCTGGGGGCTAGGGACTCGATCCCTACCAATTTTTTTTTCTTGACATCAGCCCCCCCCCGCCCCCCCCCCGACTGAAAATTACCCTTATACTGGTAGACCAAACTTGGGGAATGCCCATGACTCCCCTCTGTGTTTCCAAATTTATTGTACACATTTTGAGTCAACAAGTACTGTGGGCACATTAACAATTCATGATTTACCGTGGTTAGGCTGGACACAAAAACTAGTGGCTTGAGGGAAGCCAAATCATTGGTGATATTTGGAATTTATGTAAGTATGAGTCAATCTATGCGTTTGATGTCGTCTCCTTGGTTCATTCTACTTCCACTTCTCTCTTCTTTCTCTTCTCTTCCCTCTTCTTTCTCTTTCTCTTTATCTCTCTTCTCTTCCCTTTTTATTTCTCTCTTTGAGGATCGCTGGGGGGGGGGGGGTTCCACCCCCCACACCCCCCACCCCCCATTGGCGACGGGCCTGGGCTACATACAATAGAGATGACATTTAGTTGATCAACATTGGTTTGGAAATGGACCACTGTGGTTTTTTTCCATTTTGCAAAAGTAGTATTTTATGTACAAAAACGTACTTGGCTTGCGAGGGGAAGCCAATATATTTGTGATATTGTGATTTTGTAAGTCTGGAGTTCAATCTCATGCGTTCTGAGTCGTTCTTTCCTTTTGTTCATAGTTACTTCTCGCTTTCTCTTTTCTTTTCTCTTCTTTCCTCTTTCATTTCTCTTCTCTCTTTTCTTCTCTTCTTCCCTTTTTCTTTCTTCTCTTTTGAGGATCGCTGGGAGGGGGTGTTCCAACCCCCAACACCCCCACCCCCCCATGGCGACTGGCCTGGGCTACATACAATGGATGAAATTTAGTGATAAACATTGTTGGAAATGGACACTGTGGTTTTTTTTCCATTTTGCAAAATGTTAGTATTTTTCCTGTACATGTAAATAATTACAAATTTTTTATTTTTACCCTCTAAAATGACCTTGTGTAATCCATGTTTCCCCATAAATCGGACCAGTAGTGCATCGAATCGCAGCTGTTGACCAATCTTAAGGTCGCGAAGCGACAGTATATTACTTTTACTCGGGCCACTTTGGGGCTGTTTTTTGTTCACGGATCTCCGTAAATGTGGACGTTTCCGGCGGTGAAAATGGTAGTGCAAATACTGTCGTGTGGTGTTTTGCCCCCTAGAAATTGTCGGTGGAATTCTTTACTGACAGTTTTTTTGGGTAAAAAAACGGTGTTTTTTGTAAATTTGTTTGCTTTTATTAAATGGAAAGTTTGGGTGTGTTTTTGTTATTTTGTTTATTTGTTTTATTGTTTTTATGTTTTTTCTTTTTTGTATCATTTTGAATCTACTATAGTGGGATTTTGTTTTGTTAAAATCGCGTTATCCGTGTAGTGAAAATAAATGTTGCTGCCAAAAAAGAAATTAGTGATGGTTGTTTCCCTCGGGCGATTTGTAACCAGGGTAGTGGTAAGTACACTGTGTAATAGCGGGTAGGGTAGTCCAAGGTGCTCTGACTAGCACTCCATTGCATTTGGGTCGGATTGTCCCGGCTTATGAAACGTTTGTCGAGCTAAATAGCGGGGGGTTACAGGGAAGAGCTTTTTGAAGAAATTAACCAAGGATTACTTTGTGGTACTGGTAGAAAAAGCCAGGACTCCATAAGGAATTGTGACTGGAGGTGGGTGGTTACAGAAATTTACTAGGGACTAATGCTTACTCTAAATGCAGTTCTGGTTGTTGATCAATGTTTTGTTGAGTTAAAACAGTTCCAGTCTTTTATGTTCGTGGGAAAAATGAAGGTTGCAAGTGGTTGCCAAGATTGGTGGTGTAGATTTTGAGTTGCTGGTTTGTCTCTTCTTGCCATGTGGTCTTGGGTGGAAGTAGTTATTGGAGATGTCAAGGTCATCATGTTTGGATTTTATAGAGACAAACGGTGAATTTTTCTGCGTTCTTGTTGACTTAGCCAGCCGAGGGAGGATAGCATTCGGTAACACTAGCTTCACGAGTGAAATTCCCAGTAGTGAATCGGGCTGCTCTCCTTTGGACTTTTCAAGGATGTTTATGTCCTTGATTGGTAAGGATCCCAGGGCCGCTATACCATATTCGAGATGGGGTCTAACAAGAGTATGGTAGAGCCTTTTTTTGATATTAATAGATTGCATGATGGAGTTTCTCTGGATGAAACCCAAGGATATGAAGCTTTTGATGCAGCATTTTGGCTTTGCGTTATTGTTTAGAAATTTTTATTGTTTGGGTGTTGGAACAGATGTTTTTTTCGCATATTATTTTTAATTTTTTTAATTTTTTTAATTTTTTTAAAAAAATTTTATGCAATTAGGCGACAAAAAAGAGAAAACCCTGTTACGGTCGAGAGGACTTTCGAGGAGGGTCGGTTCGGTCGAACGAATTTTTATTTTTTTAAAATTTTTTTCTTTTCTGGAGCTCAAAATTGGCCTTAAAATAGGCCCAAAAAAATCGCAAAATCAAGAAGAAAATATGAAAAATTTTTAAACCAAAATTTTGTAAAAAAAATTTGCCAAAATTTGATAAATTTTGGCTAAAAACATGCTGATTTTACATCGTCGGCCACGTTCAAATCACAACTGATCCATCTCACAAAATACTTGTTTCTAGAAAACTCATTGAAAATCTTCCCTTCGTAATGAACATACCGATTGCGTCATATTACTACCAGGCACAAGGAAATATCAATCAGAACACTTCAGAGTTTTTAACTTCAGTGACAAAATAAATGCTGGTTATCTAGCCAATCCCTATTTTTAATATGACTGTAAACTTATAGACTCAAGTATGTGAACAAAAGATTTTTTTTGTTTTTCCAAACGATGTCTGAGATAGAACACAACACCTCTAGCCCAGTATGTGACGTATTCATCACCGTATATAAAAAAGGCGTTAATTGTCGTATCAGTGCATCCCATTGTGAGCTATGTCAGATAGCTCTGTAGGTGACGCAGATTTGATATGGATCGTATGTGATGAAGATTATCGTATCTTTATTCGTTTCGATTTCTTAGTAGACACAGATAGAACACAGATCAGCTCGGTATGTAACGTATTCATCGCTGTGTTTAAGTACGCATGTACGTTATTTTTAGTGCATCCCAAGTGATCTATTTCAGCTAGCGGCTGTAGTAATAAATAATTGGAATTAATGCACATAAGAATCAAATTTGCTAATATCTCTTAAATTAGGCAGAGTCCAGTCTGAATTCTGTAATTTGAAGATTCAAGAGGTCATATTAACAATACCGAATTTTCTCAAAATGTCAAATAATAGAATAGAACTAGTGATGCAGCCGACTACATGATTTTTTGGAAAAACTATAAAAAAAATCTGCAAACTGAACAAATCAGGGTTGGGTCGGGCCCACGTAAAAAGTTTTTTATTTTCGTCGCCTTAACAACTCAATTTGGACAACTTATATAAATAGGACATGCAAGCAGTGGCGGTGCAAGACTTTTTTCTGGGGAGAAAACGAGGGGGGAGATTGAATTTTGTTTTGGAGGAACATCCAAAATTTGGATTTTTACAATTTTGGCCCAAATCACTATTTTGGCCAAAAATCTGTCATTTTCTCTGTCCTCTGGTTGGCCGCCGCTGCATGCAAGACCACTGAAAAAATAAAAACTATTATTGAACAAGTCCTTGCCATTTAGACCTACAAAGAAAGGTACAATTATACCCATTCTCCATAGAGAACCGAATTTTTCAGAAAAATCATATTTTGCCGCAATGAAATTTCATAAATTTGCCCTTCATGAATTTTCATAAAATTCACACAACTCTATTGTTTAGCTCATCCGACTCAACCTTCTTCTCCAATTGATTGATGATCTTGCTGACATATTGCGCATTGGTTTAAAGCCAACAAGCTTACCTTATTTAAGAAACCAATACATATTTTTGGTACCAAAACATGGTTTTGACGCAATTTTTCAAACTTTCTCTTACGTATTTAATACCGATTGATAGAGTCCGACAATTTAAGTACTCGTGGGTGTCATGTTCGTCCAAACTTACTTGGTATAATCCATATTGATTATATCTCCTCCTTATTTCAAACGCAGACTGGTTTATTCCACAGGGTTATGTTTTATCTCCCCTCAGCTACTCTTAATCTGCCTTGCCATGCCTTGATTTTCGACACTTTGATTACGGCAGTCCAGTTTGGCCAAACTGCAATTTTGAACTTAGCAATTCTCTTCAAATTCTTCAAACAAACTTGCAGTGGCTCCTTCTGCTGATATTCGTACACCTATTTGTGATAATGAGCACCCTTGGCGGGATAATTTAACGTGGACAGATGGAGCAAAACATATTCCTTCTCCTTGTCTTTAAATGTCTTCAATGATGCTCTTCTTATCATTATCATCACTATTTACTTTTACTTCTATATTCACACCCAAATACTCCAGCCAATCATTTAATACACTCGTCATACCTACTTGATTGATCATACCTGGCAACGGACATTCAATACGAGGCGCTGTCAATGTGGAATAATCTTTCACCACATGTCCGCAGAAATTTTCCAGATATGGAATGTTTACACACTTTATCAATCTACTATGTGTTTTGATCTTGTTTTTATGGCTTTCTATTTTATTATTGCAGTTCCAGGATCATTGCTGTATCCTTATTCCTTGTATTTTATGTATTTTAATGCAACCTTTGGATTGAAATCTTATTTTATTCTGCTCTAATTAATCTGTTTCAACATTCTCACATAAATTCATGTTTGTACATACATTTATACATGTTTAATTATTTTTTCACTTGTTATTTAATGTATATCAGGGTCTCCATGGAGAGACCATTTGTGTAACTGATTTGAGTTACCCTGAATAATAAAATTTTACTACTACTACTAGTTTCTTACTACTGCTAGTGGTATAAATAATCCAAATCAGTAGTTAAAACTGTATCCATTGATTATTTTGTGTTCTTCCGGTTTTGTCATATGTAAAGACTTTCAAACACCTGTGCCAAATACGAACTTGCACCCAAAGTAACTGGCTATTTTTTCCTGGTCAGGTATTTGTCTTTGTATTATTGTTTGTTTTTTGTTTACAATGGGATGTGTTACAAGTTATACTGTTCATCCGGCCTGAACTAGGAAGTGATGTCATAGCTTTCACGCAGCTCTTGTCCATGCGTATCCTGCACGCTGACTTTTTAGCTGCGATTTGGACATTTAAGCATAGCTAAGTTGAAGCTATGGCGTCAATCCTTAGTTCAGGCTGGACGAGTATACATGTGACAATTGAAATTTTTAAATTTCATTCGAGGGAAGGGAAGGTAGGAGAGTAAGAGAAGGGGAAAGAGGAGGAGAGAGGGAGAGTGAGTGTTTGTGTTTCCTCCTCTCTGTTTGTGTGTGTGGTGTTTGTGTGCATGTGGCCTGTGTATTATGCATGTGTGTCTGCATGGTAAACATGTTATGTTCCAGTGTATGTGTGAGCCTCGTACCCACTGTTTATTGAAAAATGTTTTTTAATAAGCCTTAATGTGTCAATTTTTGTTTGTTTTGATCACTGAGTGACATATTTTTCCCCTCCATTTGTTTTGTTTTGCTTTGTTTTGTTTTTGTCTCACGTTTTCAAAATGCTCAGAGGCGCTCTGCAAATCACTTTTCCTGTCTGTTGTTTGTGTATTATGCAAGATTTGCAGTGTTGTATATGCTAGCTGCTTCCGGGCACAAAATTGGCCTAATCATTGTGGCACTCCTTGACCTAATTTTTGAGAGAGAGTAGATGATTGAGAATGGTTTTATTGGTTTTCCAATTTGTGTATAGTAATATGGGACGGAAGATTCTCAAAACATAATAATGACCAAACATTGTGGATGGTAGGAGGGCAAGAGGTTCTTAACCTGCTAATTGCATATTTATGCAAAAATATTATTAGGGCGTTTTAATGTGGGATGCTTGAGGATGGGCCATCATATGCAAGCTAGGACTTTTAGTCCACATCACTGGTGACTATCATTGCATATTTATGATCCAATTTGCATAATTTTGCCTATTTAGGCAATTGCAAAGTATCAAAACTATAAGATTGAGAACCACCATGTTTTGTTTACTGGTCAGATGAGTGCGGTCATTATTTTTTTTTCCTTCAAAAAGTACGCCCAGGTCTCTTGAAATTCAAATGGTGCAATCACCTAAGAAGTTGAAGCCTTTTGGCAATATTGGCAAAAGTAGTGAACTTGGAGTGACCATAAGATTTACTTTTGATTTGTTTGACATGCACTAAAATACAAGTGTGACTTGGTGTGTCATCAAATTTTACTCTGCATTAAATCTGGAAAATATGATATCACGCCTCCAATGCATCCCAATAGTAGTCCCTCTGTTTGTTCCCCTTCCTTAAGCAACAATTAAACCACATGCTCGGTTTGTCTTGGAGGAACCAGTGTACAGTTTATACGCTAGTATAGTTTAATCTTGTGGCACGACTAACTCCTTGTATTCAGAAGACCCAGTTACGAGGGCTGTGTACTAGGGTTGTACCTATCCTTGCATGAACGCAAATGCTGAGCATGTGGCATTGCATCGTGGTATTGTCTAAACACTTTTACAACAGCAGCGCAGAATCTGTAAAATATCAGACTCTTCGGGAGTGCCCACCAATTATTTACGGAATTGGTACACTTGAATTGTGTTCTTATGACTCCTGAATCCTACCTAGTTTTTCAGTCAAACAGTGACCATACATGAGCTAAACTCGGTTGCTGTTGATATCGCGTAAGAATACAGCATCCTTTAATAGAATCATATCATTATTTGCCCACTGTTTCCGTGAAATTTGTGAGCATAACAGTACAAGAGATTTGTTTTATGGCAGAGATGACCCATTTATGACCTATCCACACACTTCTATAATAGATATCAAGTCCTTGACTTTACATTTATTTTTAAAATAAGGGCCTCCCACCTGTCACAATCTCTGACGGGTTACGTTGTCTGTCACTATTTTTGGATCATCCCAATTTGACATTTAAGTGTATTTTGGCATAATTAATAGGAAGCCAATATACTTACTGTGGACAATTCACTGAATTAAAAATAAACCATTATTTTGGTTGTTGAACTCTGTCCACTTTGCAGGGTTATTGCTACATTTTTCAATCCAGGACTAAACTTTACCCAGGGTTTTGTATTGATAAAACTGCCACGATGGCCATGTCAGCAGCATGGTTTGCTTCAGGTTTGTTTACATCATATACATATATTAGATCTGTAACATACAATGGTGTTTTGTACATGCAACAAGTTCATGAAAACTGATGGATCATCACTTGTATTGAACCATAATTTAAATGTCATCTAACCATCTATTTTTTTCTTATGTTTTCTTCATCTTGCAGGGGTACAGGAGCTAGCCACCAAAACCCTACACATACAGTCAAAGCGGTACTATATTGATGTCAAACAAAACAGAAGAGGCAAATTCCTCAAAATAGCCGAGGTGGGTATGACTAGATGTGAGTTTGTGAGACTGGGTATTGTGTCTGGTTAGCCACCGCAATTACTTAGCACTGTGCCTGTATGCAGATACATGTACATCCTTTTACTGCATACCCCTATGAAGACTTGCATTGCGCTGGTAGTGGAGACGTACCTCTTGCGCATAGGGAAACAGTGAGAGATGTTCTAATCCTCCAGCCGTGTACAGCATTTTCCTTATGCTAATATTCTTCCAGGTTTTTATCATCTGACTTATATTGATCACAGTTGACCATAAGGCAGATATATGTTAAATATGGATCTAGGATTAATTATTGATGTCGTGAATTTTGATGTTATTCATTTGGAGCTCCCCTTATGATGCTAGCTTTGTGCGTAAATTTTGGCTGGTTTTCATTTTGCAGTGAAAACGACATTTGTTAGTGTTATCATTGTATTACTATAGGGAACAGTGTAGATAAATAGCACTTATAGTACATACTCCTTTGACAATTTCTGTTGCCTTTACACTGTCTTGTCTTGTCCTCCCCTCCCCTCGAGGAAATAACCGGTCTAAGGTTGTTTTCCTTTCAGTGATCACTGTTACGTTTTGATATTATGAAACAACAAAATTTTCAAAATCAGTTTCCGGCTTTGATGGATTTGTTGCAGAGTGTAACTGGCAAGTTAACATTATCAGAAGATTTTTTAAGGACAGGGAGCATTCAAGATTCATGGAAATATTTGTGTCATGAAAACAGAACATAGGGCACTAGTCTTCTAGGATAATACCCTATTCCTTAATAATTTAACACCTTAAATAGTAAAATGGTCTTTTAGTAATTGAAATTATAACACCAACTATAAACACCAGCATATCCAGACCTGGCTTTTTGAGGGGGACCCCGGGGGGGCAGAAGGACCTCTAATAGCCGAATATAGTCTGATTTTTCATGTTTTGGCATGAACCCCGGGAGGGCGCGAGCCCCGGAAGCACCCCTCAAGATACGTCACTGATAAAACCTTAACCTTAGTTACTTAGCTAAGCTACCTTACTGGGGTGCCTTTCTTTATAGCACTGGGGCTACTTCCATATAGCTTTTTTTTGGGGGGGGGATATTTTGCCAGTGTTCCTTGCTCACAGTGAGTCAAAAAATCATGTCACACATTATGCTGGTTCATACCCCTGGATGGGGAAAGAAATGCAAGACAAAGTACCTTGCCAAAGTACACAACACACCGACTTGGGTGTTCAAACTCAAACCATTCTGTTCAGGAGTCAGTTGCTGTAACCACTATGCCATGCCACCATGCCTCGATAGTTACTTAATCCACTCTTACTGCCATAAATCATGGTAAAGAAGCAGTGAGAATGTGTGGGATATTCATATTTGCACCATTTAGATCAAAGCCAAAGAGGGATCTTTGTTCACATATCAAATATGGTCAGTTTTTCCTAACCTTTTAAAGATCTCTTTAAAGTTGGACAGATGTTCATTTGTGTGCCGTAGATGTATTTTGAGGAAAGCTAGGTCTTCAGGTCTTTTTTAAAGATTGGTCATGGATCAGCAGTCCAAGGTCAAATATGGTATTTTTTCGTGAAAATTTTGTAAACAGCATTCTGAAAATCGGACATGGATGAGTGTGCATATGTGCATCATAGATTTATCGGCCAGTGGCTATTAATCTTCCAAATTTGGGTGGGGAGCTATAGCATTCAGATGGAGATAACAAATGACCCAAATGTGACCGGAGTGTTTTAGTGAATGAGTGATTTAGTGAGTAATGATATAGTGAGTGAGTAATGATTTAGTTAGTAATGATTTAATGAGTGATTTAGTGATTGAATGCATGGATATGCATGTGTGGCATGCATACAAGAGTGTGCGAGAGTGAGAGAATGAAAGAGGGGGAGAGGTGAGGTAATGAGTTCCTATAGGCTGGTCTTTTTTGACCATCAAAAGAATTTGGCAAAAGTAGAAAATCATGCAGCATAAATTTTATCTTAGTGCGACCCACTGGTTCCTGCATGTCATCAACTTCTGCTGAAGTTTTCGAACCTGCTTGGTATGATTGACTTAACCTTCATGTCAAAATATGACAACAGCTGATGCATCCCATACTAGACTTATGGACAAGAAAAACATCGGTATTTACAAAATTCCATGTGTAATGTTAAGTTTTTTCTCACCTGAAAATCTTCATTCAGGACGAGACTGAGTGTTTCTTGCTGTCATTGTAATTATCGTGTAACAGTTTAGTAACTAGTTCTTGCTTGAAGTTACAGCTGTGTAGGGCAAACCGTGGCTATAGGGTAATGTTGTCATTTTTAAAAATGAAGTTTATTGTGAGGTTTGGCATGAACCATGTTTTTTACTGCGCAATAATGACCTTTGACATTGCACTATTTCAACAAATTGGGAAGAACATTGCCACTGGTTGGGTAAATAGCCCTGTGCTGATGTCCCTTGTTCTCTCTCCTTCCTGGTGGTGGCACTTGCTGAGATTTAATCAGGTCTTATTATGGATTAAGTTGTATACAACTATTGTTAAATTAAGATTTGCTCTTCCCCATGGTTCGTTAGTTGGCAACTGAACCTGATCATAACTCGTCCCTTAGGAGGGGACTTTAAGCCGTCGGTACCATGCACGAGTGTAATACTGTACTTGTATAATCAGTCAGTTTTGAAAGGAGTAGGGTGACTACCCCTGAATGTTCCCAATTCGGTCCATGTAAATGGGGCCCCAATGGAAGTAAGGTAGAGCCTCTATATGCTATATCACAAGAACCTTTTTCTGAATACTAAAAAACAAAATACATATGCATATTTGGTAATGTAAAAAATGTTAAATTTGAAAGTTTCCTCATTTTACAGAGTCCACAGACAGCCTGATTAAGATCATCTTGGTCCAAAGGCGCACTGACTCAGCTGTTTCACTTTCAATTCACTGTAACCATTGATTTCATGTGCATAAATAGCCGTTCAATTGCCGATGACTGGTTTGCAGTGTGTTGTAGTAGGCAGAACATATTGTTATGTAAGGAAAAGTCACTATTCCAATTAAATATCCCTTTTTGTTGAAATAGAATAGACATTTGAAAACCTGTTGTATCATGAAGTTTTTACTTGGGGGGGTGGGTGTCACCCCAAATTCCACCAAAAGGGGGAAAGGGGGATAAAATGTCGCATAATTTTAGAGAAAATATGACAGGAAAGTCCACTTATTTTGGTTACTAGATGTTAAAAAAAGTCCAACAAAGGACCATTATAGGGGGTTAGTAGGTCCCACTTTTTATAAACAAAAGTTCACTTTTCGAGGACCCGCACCCCCTTAAAAAAAATCCCTCATACGGCCCAGCACCCACCGTTGTTTAAAAGCCTGGTACTCCTCTGAAGATGGTGCTTCTACATTCTTTATTTTTCCACCGAAATACTAAATAAAAAAGGACTAATTCACTGTGTGAAAAATAGAAAAGGAGGTCCTCTTCTCAGTAAATTGGACCATAGAGAACATTTATTCCTATGACAGAATGACCATTTTCTCCATGTTAAAGTATCGCATTTTAATTAATCGATACCACCCGATACTCTTCAGCCTCAACCCCATTAATCCTATCAAACATGAAAATTTTGATAATCATTAGAAAGCTGTGATATCTTTCGCTTGAGTAATTTGTGACATTTTTGCCCAGAATTTGGGCCCAATATGATGCTGGAAAGCCAAAATAGGAGTTGCTTATGGTTGCCCAAATTAATTTGGCACAGTTAGTCGTGTGGCTATTGAAATACGCATAATTAACACTCTCCTTGAAATGGTATATTTAGTTGAGCCCACACAGAGACTGAAACTACTCTAGAGTTTCTAAATTTTTGAGTTTGGTCAGTGTTTTTTGACCTTGTGGATGCATTTGGAGTTTAATCAAGGGTCTATCGAGGTTATCCCTTAAAAAACTTTGAAGCACAAACTCTGATAACGCTCCGGAGTGTTTTAGAGAGTCGTGCCGTGTGGACAGTTTCGGGGATGTAGTGAAGCGGAGGGTCATCTTCCTTCCTGTGTTTTGAAATGCACGCACGGAAGAACCATGGCTTCCACTGTGTTGACTTTCGAAATTAACTTCCACAAATCCATGCAAGTCTTTATGATCGCTTATCCTGAGAATTAAGAGTGTTCTACTTACTGTTTTGGGATTTGACAATTTAAGAGTTTTTGTCCCCATATACCCATGGCACCATTTTTTTGGCCTGTTAAATTTAAAGGAACCATATTCAGATCGTCCTTAGGTTGCTTAACATTTTCTTAAATTGAAACTTGAAAATGTTGAACCTGTTATGGTTGCATTTCGATTCTTGAAAAACAGTCGCACATTTGGACCCCTGATAATGGGAATGCCCCACTAATGTATATCAAGTCCTTCCAAGGGGTTCTCTTCCAGAGGGTGTTCCCCTATCAAAAATATCACAAGCAAGGACAAGAATAGTACTTATTTAAATTTGCTGTTAGGAGTAAAATTCACTGAATAAGTCTGTATGATTTTTGATGATTTAAGTACAGTATTCATGATGTGCAATAATTCTACAGCTACTCAAAAGAATAGCATTATAAAAGTCCCTGATAGTCACTGAATCTCCAAGTGACTTGAGTACACAGGTAAAAATTAATGAGTAAAAGCCGACTTTGTCGAGGTATTGTCAATTGAGTACAACATAGTCCAAATCAATTTTGGTGGCACTTTGTGTTTACTAAAAACCGTTAAGAGCAAAACTATCATTTACATTGAGCAAATGTGGAACAAAATTGAATTTTGTATTATTGAAGTAAAATTGAGTGCTTCTCTTGCATGACACGCATAATGAAACCAAAACATCAATTGGAAAGTCAACCGTAGCAATTTAAAGCTTGTCTTGATAGTTATACATATATTCATATTAATGCATTTTTTTTAAAACATGTTCTAAATTACAATGATCATGTTTATTGAATTATGCAACTGAAACACTTGACATGTCTATTTTTAAAAGTGACCCTCTGTCAACTGTGTCACAAGTAAGGGATTTTCCCTTCTGATAATTGTTTGCGTTTCTATCTACTTTGCAAGAGTACGTAAATGCCTTTTCATTAGTGTAATTCAAGCTGTATGTATTGACTGTCTTTAAACGTCTGATCTCTATCAAATACGGAAGTTAAATGGGTTTCTATCTAGTTAGAGAAATTACGTGCCACCGTCTATCAAAAATATGCTTTAAAATGTCTGAAGATGCCTAATTATACTAAAAGTTAATTTCATGATTACATTGTATATGTTTTCTCGAGTAAATGACTTTGGAGTTTAGCCAGTAAATTGGAGGCATTTTCGCTCGCCCATACAGTTTCAAAATCGATTTGTTGTGCACTATGAGCCGTACCGACTATAGAAATCTTAATGCTGGGCTTTTTGGATGTGCCTGCAATTTTAGTGATGATATACTAAAACCTAAAAAAAATTCTGGTCATTGTCATATGTTGAAAAGTTAGAAGTCATTTGGTGATTTGGGGGGGGGGGGGGGGGGGGGGGGGGGGGAGTTGAGCACTTTTTGGTGTGATCTTTGCTTTGTTGTCCTCTGTGAGTTTGAAGTGAGAAAGAAATACTGGTGTGTAATGTGGTAGAGCATTTGTACATGCCAGTGTTTGCTACAAGTGCTTCTGATTGGGGGCCCCTGTTGTGCCTCTTTGAACAACTCGTTGGTGAACCGGCTTTTGAGTCATGATCAAAAACCAGAAGTAAAATGTTACTTTTCAAGGGTAAATCTTCAGACTTTTAGCACCCACACCATTTTGTGGATGGCGATGGTGCAGATGGATGGTTGATCAGCTGGTTGTCCACACAGAAAGGCAGAAGGACATTTCACAAATTCACTATACGATATATAAACGGGACATCTGGTGCTATTTACTTTACTGACAGTTATCTATATTGTAATAGGTCACATGTATCTGTCTGTCTGTCCGTCCTTTGTCTCGTAGGCTGGGGGTCTACGGTCACAAAAATTGGTGCGTGGACCAGATCAAGTTCGATTGGTTAGAGGATACGTGCCCCACAGCGGGTAATTGTTCAATTAATAACAAGCTTAATTGTGAAGTATTTGCAACTTAGACAAATATGCTAGAGGGATTCAAAACTCAAATGTAACTTTCTGTAATGATTAGTGATTTGAGTCATGTGATTTTTTTACATACATGGCATGACAATGTATGGGTTTTGTATTCGTACAATCACTTGGTCAAATTGGATTGTTCCATTTCACGACTATTGCCTCATGAAACGAAAGGTCAATAGTTTTACTATTTTGCTCATATCCAGTCAATATTTGTGTAAATCCTTGTATCAGCTATTGAATTGCCTAGAATGCGTAAATTTTAAGATACACTGTGGCTTCATATTTGAATGAAGGATGGTCCGATTTATGTAAAATTAATATTGGTTAACCAAAATAGGGCACAATTCAATAATAGCATCCAAAGAGAACACTTTGTAGCAGAGTGAATTAGAAAAATAGCTTTCTACAGATACCAAAATTTTAACTACTTTGGTGAAATCAGGGGATCCTCGGATGAGGCTTTTGGGCAATCGGGCCATGGATCTTCAACAATTCTGTAATAGAAAATTTTAATATTTCCAATCGGAAAAAAAAGCTTTAAAAAAACTTTAATTAATTCAGTTTTTTCATTCTAGGAAATTGCCCAGTGTGTATTTATATATAAATCATTTTGTAAGTTATTATTTTGTATGAAAAACATAACAAGAGACACAAGCAAATCAAATTGTGTAAATTTGTAGTCATTAAGAATTCATTTGTAAATTCAACCTTTTCTTGCTATATACACACCTAATATAATACAATGAGTGGAATTTTATAGTAGTATTATGAAAAATATTTAATGCCAAATAAAAAGTGAGCTCGCCTCAGTGTCTTATATTAGTGTGAAACTGCAGAATTAATAGTGTGATATCAGGCATGAAGCCGTACATATGCCATAATTGTGCATCTAGTCATGAACTATACCTGGGTACTACCACTGTACAGGGTACCTGTGTTTGGTCCATGCATTCACTGTATTGCCACTATGCATTGCTGCACTTAAACTTAAGGGGTTCTGAGAGGGTAGGTGCAAATTACTAAGCATGATTTTATATACGGCGGTGTACCGTATTCTAACAGTCTGCGTAGCGAGAATGGCAAAATTCCTTACAAGAAAATGTTTTTACAGTAAACAGACCATAGTTATCCCCTCATGGTAATGTAACCAAGGGTGTAGTGACTGTCCGTCAGAAAAAAGTGATTGACATGTATTTTTTCATGATATGCATGTTGCTTTGACATCTAGTCACAGTGTAGGCTGAAGTGAGGAGGACGTAACAGCTACAATCTTGGAAAAAATTGTTGGGACACTTTGAACGATTTTCGGAAAACTGTTCCCCCGCCTCCCCCAATTCATGTTGATTGGGGATCATCATCAGCAGTCTTGCAAACTTCCCCCAACATTGATTGATGGGGGTCGGGGAAGGGGTAAGTGAGTGGAAGGTCGGGGGCTTCAATTGAGTGATAGCGGGGATTTGTAGGCTCTTAACCCGGGTGAGCAATGTAGCAAATTGTGGTGGGTGTTCCAACTAATTTTTCCAAGATGTTGAGCGAAATTGTACAAAAAAATACTATTTACGTTTTAGCCATAACTTTCTTATTTCTTGAGGTAACGGTACCAAATTTCACACAAGTTAAGACAAGAATTATTCATTAATCAGAGAAGAAAGAATGAAAAGGGGTGTAGATTAGGGATGGTCAGCGATTCAATTGATGCAGCATTTGCATAATTTTGGACTAATAAGAAAAACGACAGAAAAAAGTCATCTAAATTCACGTTTTGGACTATATTTTAAACCTAAAACAAGATATAGAAGCAAAATTTTTGGAATTTAAGCAATACAATTATAAGTATACTCAACATAAACTTCTTTTGACAACTTACTGCAATACGGGGAATGTTCAATAATATTGTTTGGAAGAGACACGCACACACAACACTCAAAATATAACAACAAAAATAGTTAAAGTAGTTTCATTCATATTGTAAAGACTTGTTCTCCAAATCATAGAGGAACATGGAAATGTGTGGTTATGAAGAAATATGAGGGAGTTTTTAATATTTCAAATTAAAGTCAAAGTGGACAAGCATAAATAAACCACCGGGTTCGCATGTTGATTAGATTTGAAAATAGCCTACTAAGTCATTTTATCCACGGAATGCCAAAACACCAAAGTAAAATAACAAATAGATTGTCAAATAAAATATGATGAAAGATGATTGTACAACTTAAAAAATATTATAAATAGTACTAACTAAAAAAATTAAGCATCCAACGGATTCGAACCTTCAACATACACTCTTGAGTTCTTCCTATACACCCCCCCCCCCCCCCCGCCCCACCCTGCACTACTAGAGAATGCTCCCCCCAAGAAAACACGGCTGTGGGGTGATGTTCAGCCTTGCCCAAATTGAAGTGTGAAGTAATCAAGATCTCTAAACGAAGTCTCCCAATTAAATGACTTTAAAGACTTGTATTCTCTATCATGATAACCGAGTACTTTGCACTGTGTAAGAGATAATTCTTTGTGTTGCGTCTTCATTCGCTCGCGGCTTGCCTGCGGACTTTGACTGCGATAATACCGTATATAGCCATTTCGAACATTAAGTCGCGCTGATATTGTATATATCACTATGCATTTTATTCCATACGTCAGACTGAAAAATAAACCACAACAAAAACAAAGATCCAAAGTAAATGCCACGGGATACTGTTAAAAGTGTGTGGGGATGGAGACTCATACAATAAGGAAAGCAATAATTGTTTTTCCTGTCGGATTCCGATTTGAATTTATCAACTAGAAATGCCCCTTTGCACAATATCAGATAAAAAAGCCGAATGGCGGGGAGGGGGGGGTCATGGATATCATATCAAAGAACATACATATACCGGAAATCGCACTCTGAAATAATTCTTGCTCCACCGGATACACGTGTCATTCACATACGAATTGACATGTGCTGTTGTCGACTCTGCGCTTTAGGTATGAGGGTTTACGTGTAATTCGTCACCGATGGCACAACGCTTAACACATAGAGACACACGCTGAAGACAGCTTTACAGTCCGAAAAGTAAATATAGTATATTAGTATACAATTTTTTTTTTCGGATGGTGTAAAGCGCGTCAAATTTGCCCTAAACGTTAACTATTTATTATGAAATTGACATTAATGATAACACGCGTCCAAATGTCATCCCTAGTAAAGGAAACATTGTTGGAAATGAAGAGAAAAAAACAGAAAAAGACATTTTTGTGGGACTGTAAAGCGTGTTCTGTAAACCGCTAAAAACACATACAATGAGTTCGGTAACGGGCTTTCTTGCCTTTGTTTCTGTCAATTGAACTAGTATCCTTATTAAAATCAGTCCGTAGGGCGACGGACTGCCACACTAAAAACACCAGGTTCGAGTCCCACAATGGTATCACTATTCAAATTTTCTGTATCGCTTTGCTACTCTGTATCAAACATATTTTCTGTACGATTGTGATCCGAATTGCTTTTTTTAATTTATTTATTTTTTTTTTTTAGATGATAAGATTCTCAATTAGATGATATTGATATATACATTATAATTATGCAGGAGTTAGTCGGTCAACCCGAACTCACCTGTGCTATGTACATCACTGCCAATTGATATTTGTTCCTCTGTCGAAATGATATGCAGCAGCCTTTTGGGGTTAATTCTATTTCTTGTCAATGGTGTATATGGGTATGTTTGTAAGTAACCGTGATTTTTTAATATTGCACATAACTCTGTCAAACTTACGTGTACTCTATAACATAATAGTCCAAGCTAGAATCCCCAAAAGCAATGGTCATATATAATGTAATATACCGTTTAATTAAGTATAGTCCACAATGAACCGCACAATTCAATCAAAGTGTATTCAAACAAAGGGGTTATTGGACCGGTCCCCAAACTTGTATTTGAGGAAGTTTATCTTAGGACGATTGAGTACTAATTGAATAAAAGTTGTTGAAAATATTTGTGCCACAGCATTCTCTTTTAACGATATTAAAGGAAATGCACTAAGTGATCTTGTATATAGTTCCGATCTTGTGTGTATTTAATTAATGCATTCACATGCCCTCAACAGTAAGATAATACTTAACAGTCCCTTAGAGCAGGTTATTTTTGAAATTTCTCCACAATGTGGAAAATCTTATAAATATTGTACTGGAAATTTGGTGTCTATATCTTTGCTAGTTTTGAAATATAGATGAAAATGTGAAATTAGATACAATTTTTTCGAAATGACTCAGACAATCATGGAAAAAATTGTTGGGAAAACTTGAGCGATTTTCGGAAAACTGTTTCCCCCGTCTCCCCAATCATGTTGATTGGGGTAAATCATCAGCAGTCTTGCAACATTCCCCAACATTGAGTGATGGGGGTCGGGGTAGGGTAAGTTGAAGTGGAAGGTGGGGCTTTCAATTGAGTGATGCGGGGATTTGTAGCTCTTAACCCTGTCCCGGGTGAGCAATGTAGCGAATTGTGGTGGGGGTTCCAACTAATTTTTCCAAGATGTAGGATACAGTCTAAGCCACAATTCTTTAACACGTTATAGTCCACTCGCCATCCCACTCCGGGGCCAGGGCTATGCAAATTTTGCACAGATCTCGCATGTGATTGAGACACTCATGCATCCGGCGATTGTTGTCAAGTGCACTTGCAACCAATCGCGGCCAGTGCTAGCTACGATGCAGAACACACTATACGCTTAAAATACGCTATATATTATAAACAGGAAGGTGATTAACTTTGTTATGTTTACTGTATTTCTATCTCAGTCATTCTGAAAAAGTTTATGCAGTAAAAAATAAAATACAGGGCAACAGCTTTTGGTTTTGCCCCCCAAAGGGTCCCATGAGAAGCCTCTCAAGTGAGTATTCGCCCTTTGCATAAAAATTGTATGGTTTCCCATCGCAAGGAGAGCCTTGAACTTTTCGATTTGGAGGTCCATTGGTCTCATTTATTTCAATGCCAGTTCCAAGCTCGGTCTGCAAATTGCAAACTGTGCAAATGGGTTGTGCTTAGACTAGAGGTCCAGTGTGCCAAGTATCTTGTTTTAACGAAAATGAATCCATTATTTTAACCATGCTGTGGCTTCCCGTGGTAGCTTTTAGACTGGAAGTCTCTTGAAATTAAACGTGCTTAATTTTTGTTTACCCTTGAGGAAATTTTGAATTATTGGTGAGGGTTTATAAACAGGGATGTGAAGAGTCCGCGTTTCCGCAGAATTTCCGCGTTTTTCTCTTGCCCGCGTCGGTTTTTTTGTCCTAAATCTAAATTAGGTTCCTTTGAAAGGAAAAAAATCACATTTTTTTTTATACAATGTTCATTTATTAAACGACTGGGAGTGGAAAACTAGTTGAAAGGCATTTCCGCGAACTTTTACCCCCGTATTCTCATCCCGACGGCTAGTGAGAGGCTCCATGCAAAGTGTAATTTTTTTTGTGTTTTTTTGAACTGTGACTATAGGTATGATGATAATTCTCAGCCATTGCTAGATCTCAGGCACAGCAAAAAGCATTTGCACCGAATTTCAATCCAAAACCATCCAGTCTTTTTCAAGATCAAATAAACCGATAAAAGAAATGTTATATGGCGACTGGACATTGCCATATGATGGATACTCGAACAAATTCGGATGCAAAGTTGATCAAAGAAGATCGGGTAGAGAAGCAAAGGTATTGTGGGAAGCTTCTTCGCATGAATCGGCAAGTGGAATTTTCAATCCTGTTTAAAAGCATCTGATAAAGAGTAAGTGGTGTATTGAGGTAAATTGGTGGTTAATTCACATTTCGGTTCTGGAAAAATTTGTTAAATTCTGGAAGATTTTGGTCACAGGCCATCTAACCTAATAGTTAGGGTAGCGAAAATGCCACATTTGTCTGTCAAATTCGGCAACCTCACTGACAGTAGCTGAATAGGATATGGGCGGGAGGTTCGATTTTCCGCGTGTTTTCAAACATGGCCACACTCAGAATCCCTGTATAAATATTTGTATAAAAGGGTACCAGCAAAGAGGATTTTGTGGATGAGTTGTTTGTAATGTTACAGGCCATGTGAAGCATTTTGGCATATTACTAGATAAGGCTTCCAACATGGCGCAAGATTGGAGGAATTTGGGAAGGTCCTTCCCAGGAAATGCAAACTGAGCCTCTTAGCTGATTTAAACTTTAATGAAACTGACTTAAAAACATTGCTGACCTCACAGGGAAATTTGTCAAAATCAGAATTCTCCTTCCCGGGGATAAACATTTTGTCAAGCCAATGGCTTCCAAGTACAATGGTAAGAAGAGAATTCCTCCATGGCCGAGTGACAAAGGGTGTTTACTTATGGTTAATAGTAATCTGTATCAGCAGTTTAAAACTATATTCCTGTTTAATTAAAAAAACAATATTCTTTGCTCCAATAGTTATCGAGAAAAAACATCATCTGAGGTGGGAATTGAACCTTTGTGCCTCTTGGCAAATAATCTCTGTTATTAAAAACAGTCTTAACCACTCTGCCATCAGCCAGTAAAACCAGTGAAAGTGAAATGTAGTGAGAGGAATTGAAACAAGCGTACAATTAAAGGAACTATCAGTGTCCACCGAAAAGAGTGAAAAACAGGCTTCGGAATTCCCCCAGGTGCACACATGCACAGGTGCGTGTAACTTTCTCTCTGTGCAGGTAACTTTGTATTCCTGCATGACGTTGCATTGTATAATTTAAACTTTGTAAATCATATAAATATGCAATTTTTAGCTATTTCATAAAAGTCATTGAATGCTGATGAAATGATAAAATTTGAGCACAACTGTTAATATAAACGTACCAGAGTCTGTGTTATGAATAACGGTTAACAGTAACACCAATCCATCTTACATAGCCTGTATGTAACTTTTACCTTGTGCATGTAAATTTTTGAAGTTACATGCACGGTGCATGTATTCTAAAAGTGCAATCGAAAGCCTGAGTGATGAAAAATTTGAAATTGCCGGAAGGAATAGCTTGAAGTGAAGGATAGCTGTAGGCTCTCATAAGTATATTTGCCAACTGAAAAAGTGACAGAAACCAGCGGTGTTCAAAGATATGAAACTCCATTCAATTACGTGTTGTAGTAAGGTCCGTACGTACAACAATGACTAAAATATTGATTTTATCGTTATGTAGGGTTGCATTGGTCCTATCACTGGGCAAGGTTATGTAAGGATACCTATACGTGTTACAAAAAAGGCAAAAAAACTAATATTTGATGATTTGTTTTCGATTTTTATATTTAGCAATCATTGATAGTGCCTTAAGGATGAGGCTGAATGCAAAGCTCTTCTGTGCACAACACCTCCTGTTTCAAGAGGTTGGAACTTTTCCGGAAATTCACAGATTTGTGGCCATAAATTTTAAAATCCGGAAATGTTAAAAAAAAAATCATTTCTGGATCAAATTGTATTGATAAAGGTAAAAACTGCATCAAAACCCAAATTTTAAGGGGTTAAACCAATTTTAAGGAAGGGGTCTTGTACCCGAAAACTCATGTAAGAAAATTTGTTCCCCCGAGCTTCACCGGATGCTACGCTTAAATTTGGCCTTGGTCAGTTCAAATTTTGTGATTTCAGGAAATGGGACTACTCTGTTACATTGTGTATGTATTTGATTACACTCATTGCTGTGTTGTATTTAAATTATGCTATCCTAATTATGGGAAATTGATCAAAAATGTTTTAAGTAAATTGTTGTAACGCTAAGACTGCCACTGTGAGAAAAAAGGATGGAAAGTTTGACTAAATCTAAAAAAAAAACATTTGAACGTGTGGACCCGAGGGAGCCATTCTTGGATTTTCGTTGGGCACCATGCTCGTTCCAGAGGTTATGAAAGTGACCCCAAACGGGACCAATTTTAAGTTAAACTCTTACACGGCCATAATGGGACAGTTTTGGTGAAAATTATACTAGTTTAGTGAAAATATAAAACCTAACGGTACAGCCAGTAATATGACTTCCTTACTGTGCTATTTCTATTTATATTTATTTATATAGTATTATCCAGTGATATATCTTTTGAAATTCCACTTATAATGTATGTATAAAAATTTTTACTTGTATGCAAAAATTTTTGAAATATTGTAAACAATTAATTTTTCACTGCACTGCATTATTGACATAAATGTTTATCTATTGTTTGTGCTTTATTCAATAATGAAACAATAAAGATTGATTGAGGATAATTTGCAGTGAGATATTGAGATAATTGACCCCTTGTGGGACTGTTTCTCAATACGTGAAAAAAGATCCTATACAAGAAAATGGACACTTGTGCTATGCAAGAAAAAATACACACTTAGGGGAATAGAACTTGATTAATTTTAATATAAAAAAAATTTTACTATTATTATCATTGAACCGGTCACATTCACAACTGAATTTGTACCCAGAACTTGATTATTGTGAATTTATAAACCCCAATAGCGGTAGTCCAGCATTTGCAGCTATTCCCGACCCTCTTTTTTTTTTTTGAACGAGCAATGGTTCTCCGACCAAAATCCCCCCCCCCCCCCTCCGTCTGTGTGACACTGGTTTTCCATGTAAGCGGCCATAATGTTTGAGTATTTTTCTTCGCAGCATTCATCACGTGCTTATTGCTGATTCCCCGATGACCTGGATCTTTACGCATTAAGAAAACAAACCACGACTTGCAAATTTTCTTGAGCGAACAAAATCGAATTATGATTTCCTCGGACGGGCCACTTGTGAGGATAGGAATAACAATTCTATTACCTCTGCTGCCCATTATTGAAAAATGGAGCTTCGATGGT
The DNA here is from genome assembly GCA_023653785.1 of Ophioderma brevispina. Lineage (NCBI taxonomy): Eukaryota > Metazoa > Echinodermata > Ophiuroidea > Amphilepidida > Ophiodermatidae > Ophioderma > Ophioderma brevispina. The sequence continues at coordinate 4,388 of JAMKCH010006437.1, read as the reverse complement.
CAGTTTAACGCGCCTTATTCTGCAATAATGACGCAAATACTTTTCTTATGAAAAAATCAAAATGTTTTTGGGTAATAGAATAGAAATAACGGGGTTTTTTGCAGTATCATCTATGTGGTCATGTACGCGACGGAAAAACTTAAAAAATAATGGCTCGGGGGGCTGCGCCTCGCCCATTCTTTAGGTTTTCCTGACCTCGGACACATTATTCGCCCATAACATACTGCAATGACCCTTTTTTGCTTAAGTTGAATTATGGGGGGCGGCAGATATATTGTTCAAAGCAAAGTGGGTCGATTGTCCTCCTTATCTCTTCCATGCATAGACATCTAAATAATCTGGTCTTTCATGTTGACGACAGTTTAACCTGAGAGTGCCATTAATTTTGTGTTCTGTCATTGAAAAATGGGGCGCTCAAAGTCAGTAACATTCACTCAACTTTTACATTGAGAACCTGAAAAGCAATATGATTAGTCATAATGCTTGAACAGTTCTTATCTATAAATTTGATTATGTTGATTTGAATCCTTTTCATTAAGCGTAGGATTGATTTTTATCTGCTGTCAGGCTATGTGTTTCAATAGATTAGCATGGAATTTTATAATTTCCATTCAACCCCCTGCACATTACCCCTCATTCAATGCTAACCTTTGAAAAAGTTCTATCTACTCAAAGCTCAAAGCGGCGGTTTGACATTATTTTAAACGTACGCCGCCTTCAAGAAAATTGTCACATATCAGTCGCTTATCTAGGGGTGGCTGCTCAAAGACCTGCCTTACAAGCGCACAAGACTAACAGCACTTATACTCTGTAAACGAGAAGTACAAAAGTACACAATAAACTCTAACACAGTCTCACAGGAGTGCCTGGTATTTTGTCGATTAATTAGACAACTATTTTGAGTAATCATGTAAGAGATTTGTTTTGTTCGTACATCATGCCCGTGTGTCTAATCCGCGCGCGATTTGACTGCGCCTAAGAGTGTATAGCGCGTTTTGTAGTAAGTGCCGGCGATCCTGCTGCGCAGCGCAATCGATTATTTTACTTTGTATTCAAGTTTAAGAAGTTAGATTGTAATATTCATTCCTCATACAGCTCCCCAGATTTCCCTTTGGTCAACAGCTCCCAGATTTTGCTTGGGTCGAAACTAGTTAATTGAGGGTAAGTATCTTGCCCATGGCCACAACCACATGAACTCCGCACAATTTTATGGTCTAATGATCACAGTCCTGCACTTTTTCCCACTAACCACACCTGCTCTCCAACAGTGGACAACTTACATCGTGTAACCTGGATACAATACAAAAGATTCATTGGGAGTACTATCCAACAGTGTATTGACAGGCCCTCGATAGATATACATGTGTGAAATGCACTTGTTATGCAAGTTTAGTTGATTGAGGCCACAAGTCGAGATGTATTCCATGTGGAAGGTTAATTAGTTATATGGAATGGAAATGTTTTGGCATTCAGCTTTAGAGCAATACTCACAGTTTCAGTCACATTCTTCCTTGCAAATGACCGTTAGAAGTGGTGCTTATTATGAGTTCTAAGATCTTCTTTTTGAATTTACAATCATTCAGCTAGTCATAAACAACCGTTACACACTTGAAAGTTAGTGAACTCATCCCCCACTAGTTTGACAGTATAGGTTTTCTGACTCTTTTAGGTGCATGGTCCAATCACTATAGCCTCATCCCCCCAGGGACCCCCAGATTTACCCAGAAGTGTCAATTTTGATATCAGAGAACGATATTTTTCTCATTGACCCTGAGAAATCTTCGGGCTAAAGGATGTGGTTTGGATGTATTAGCGAAAACATCCCATTGGGTCGACCAATTAATTGTTACAACAGTCACTCTATGGGGATTACAAATTAACGTTCCACAGCTCTCACTTCAAAACTGGTTGAAATATCGCGCAAAACTTTACAATGGGGTTTTTGGGGATTGAAGACTATTCTATCAAGATGAAAAATTTTTTATGGACTTAAATCAGGCCATCCCCCTTTAATAATAATAATAGTTTATAGTTTCATAACTCAGGTAGTGCTTAAACTAAGTTAAATTTTATACAATGCTAGATAACATATAAGAGAGAAAATAATTGAAAAATGCCAAAGGACGAACACCCATGTGAAGCATAGCAGCTTCAGCACTATTGATGCACTTATTTTGTTCTGTTTTGAATTTGTTTTTTAAAAGAGCTCCGTGCTCAACATGTACAGCCTTCCTGTTGTAATATTAATTACTACAAGTAGGGTTTGCAAAGGGTGGAAATTTTCCGGAATTTTTTGGAAACGTTCCCGGAAACTTTTTCCGGTAATTTTGAAGGGCCCCCCCTGAATATTGGGAATTTTCGGGAATGCACTTGTGGCAATTTTGGCATTTTGGCATTAAAACATTTTAAAACTTTTCTCCCCAGGAAAAAAAAATAAAAAAAAACCATGTTTGTATGCCTGCCTTTCATTCAATTATGTACTGTTTTGTGCTACATAGAATATGACATACTGCTACAGCCTAATTAATTAAAGGTATTGGTCAGGGGGCACTCGTTAAAATCTAGCCAAAATTGGGGTTGGGTGTCCACTGCGCATTCTCAAGTTCACTACCCGCGCTACCGCTCAAAAATGTTTGTAAGGTGTCTTGTTTCGTTGGTTTGAACATATTTAACATATTTTAAAATGACATGTTGTTTGGTTTGTAGGATAACAAGCTTGAATTTGCCATTTTCTGAGAGGGCAATTTGGGCCCTTTCCCATCGACCCCAACGTCAAATGGTCATTTCATGTGGGGGTCCGCTGGCAGGTGGCTCAGTTTCTGAGCAGGGCTTGTGCCCCCCCCCCCCCCATGGCTGAATTCTACTAATTAAAGTCTCGTGCCGAGCATGCTCGTGCGCGGAGTGCCCCATCTCTCTTCCTTATCTTTTGTGGGAGCGCCAGCTCCTCCGTATTATGTTTGCTGTGGGGGGTTCGCCACTCCTCCCGCACACGATTCTGTTACTTCCAGCATTGAATAATCTGGTACCCATTTATACACCTGGTGGAGAGGAGTAATTAAGGTAAAGTGCTTTACTCAGGGCACAACACGTGGCCGCAGTGGGACTCGAACCCAACGACCTTTGGATTGCGGGACTAGCCGTCATCCAACTGGACCACACGTGCCCTCTGAAACTTTCGGGAATTTTTCAAAAACAATTTCCACTGAAAATGTTCATGCCGGTTACAGGAAGCAGTCAACATTTAAGTAAAGTTATTTTGAAGTGAAAGATAAGTTCTCACTAAATCTAATGTAAACTCAAGGTGGTGTGTGTTTTACCAGCGATACAAGCCTAACAGACCCGTGAGTGATAGAATAGAAAACAAATTGACCAAAACAAAAAAACAACCTAACTTAAAAAAAATAAATGGTTATTTTCTGTTTAAAACTGCTTGTTTTGCTTGAATGTTGTCTGCTTGCATTTCACTGGTAAGTACATGTTTTTTCTAGAGTATAAGTCGCTAATATCTAATCGAACAAAGGACCTATAATATAGGTTGATCAATTCCAAAAGATTTGGTTTGAAAATCGAAAGTTTCCTAACATTCCCATAAATTCCCGTTAATTCCAACATGGCCATGAAATTTTCCGGCTAAAATTCCCGGCATTTGCAACCTTCTACAGAGTATATCAATATTGTGTGCACAGGGGCAGATATTGTTTCCATGCTAAGGATAGATTCTGTTTTGTAATTTTTGCTCTCTTCATGAAAGTCATAATCATAATGGAAACTAAAAATAAATTCATAACTGTCCATCTGTTGAACATCCTCATTGAGCCCCTAAGATATATGCGCTATTATACCTATGGTATCCTATGCCTTATTGGTTAATTCCTAATAATGTTAGGGATTTCCTCAATGCCCCACTTCTTACCAGATGCAGGATGCTGGCTTACCAATACATCTGTCCATGGACCAGGCCAGGCATGACACACAACCAAGCAATCTTTGATTGCACCCGGAAACTTTCACTCATGTTCTTCTTTGCTTCTTTGTGATGTTGTCAGTGGGACCACCACTTTTTTTGGGGGGGGGAGGAGTTGACATTAGTTCAAACTTGAGAGCGATTTTCCTGTATCCTCATGAAACTCGCCTCGAATTGTTTTTCACTTGTGGTTCCCAATATAGTCGCAATTCAGCGGCCTGTCTGAACAATTACAAAAAATATCCATTTGTTAACATCTCATATGACAATTTGACTTCACTGGACTGTATATCATGTCACATTTGTCTGCATGTGCTCAGAAGAGACTATATATCACTTATTTCTTCATTTGTAGAGTCACCGCCTGATAGTCATATTTGATTAGAAGAACACTGATCCAAGCTGCAATCAGAAGTTCAGTTTG
>JAMKCH010006436.1:0-32856 GCA_023653785.1 Ophioderma brevispina | reverse complement strand
TTCTCTGGCATACCCACACTTTCCACTGAGTTCTGGTATTCATGCTGGCCACATCATTTTTTGTTTTCATTAGTTTTGGTTGGCCAGTTATATTATTTTACTGCATGATTTATATGGAGCTGAATTAATAAAACTTTACTCTGTGTATGCCAATGAGTTGTCCGATGTGTAGTATGTTGAGTGAATCTTCAACCAGTGCCTTGCGCCGAGCCCGCTATATGGTAGCAGAATAAATTAACTCTGTTACACACAAATCACCTACTTAACCTCCAAAAAACACCCCCATAACACACATGATGTCAATATTATTACTTCGCACAAAGCCACATGTTTAGTTGCCCTACCTTATACACTATGCAAGAAAGCATTCCAGCTTTCCTTAAAGGTGGCAACGAGAGATTTAAGTCCCATCCATATTTTCTGTACTATGTAGTGACTTTTTTTTCATATAGATTAGACATCAATAATTTCCTACCTTTTATTTGGGCTACAGAAATAACTTAAAATGAAACCCATTTTCAAAGAACAGGTTCTCAGCGTAATCCTTTTAAAAATGGTGATATTTTTTGATAGAAAGCTTTACTCCAGTGAAAATCGAATGTTTCACATTTTAGGACCACCTTTTATTTGAAATCTTTCGTTGCACCTTTTCAAAGAATTGAGATCGATAGTCCATCACTGAACTTGGGTTCAAATTATGAATAACCGAATGGTATAAAAGTGTTTACTAGTACTTTATCCGTTGAAATGAAAGAGAGAAGCTGGATTTTAGATTTCGCACGAGATTATTTACCGTCTGCCGATTGAATTAATAATAACAGTTGCAAAGAATGGTCTTTGGTAACATAATGTTGTAATTTACACCCGTGCTCATTTACATCAAAGGGTTGAGGGGAATTTTCTTCAACGTCACAAAATTGCTATAAAGGCTACTAGCAAACTCGGTGATCTCATTGAAAATGGGTATTTAGTGTGGTTGGGTGTGGTATTCCCGTAGGATGTTCATGCTAAAATTGATTTTGTTCTGTTTGGGTTTCAATGACCTGAACTGTCATAAAATGATGGTGGCAAAATTTTCTGATGCCCCCTTCTTCAAGGTGGAAATGTTAGTACAGGAAAAATTTTAAATCGGTCAAATTGTGTTTTAAATGTACACTAACGCGTTCGTCCCTTCATACAGGATTAGAAAAAGTATATCATTTTCCTAATTTCCAACCTTTTGCTTCTAGCGGTATAACCCCGTGATGGTTCAAGGTCACCCCCTGGGGGGAAATGCTCCGATGTTTCTGAACAGTGGTGTCAAATGATTCCTTGTGTCAAACTGAAACAGAAAATGCCATTTTAACTGATTTGGTGATATCACCATGCGGCATCCAGGGAATTTTGGTATCCCCATAGAACCCATTACACCCTGCGCCCTTTTGCTATGTATTAGCCAACCAAATGTCATACCCTGTAAAATAATACATTTTTGGTCCTGTGCGACAGGGACACAACACCATTTATCACCAGTTTTCAACAAAATCTGAGCATTGGATAAATTTTACCCCAGGATGACCTTTAACATTCTGTGCTAATTAGCGCTTTAACTAAAGTCGCAACCTATTGACTTTTTTTAATCCTGATAAGGAGAAGAACATCAATGTTCATTAAAACACAATTTTACCGATTTTAAATTTTTCCCTGTAGTAACATTATCCCCCTTGAGGCTTGAGGAAGGGGGAAGCAGTCCGAAAATTGCACCCTAAAAACATCATTTTCCTGAACTCTCTGTCCCTCTTGAATGACAAACAGCAAGAACATCAACTTTAGCACCAAAATCTACGGGGAACTGTTTCATTGACATACCAGCCCACACTATTATTGTCCATTTACCCTTCGCACCTACTATCTATCACGTGCTTTATTTGGAGTAGGTGCGAAGGATAGAATAATTATAATTATGCCTAGTACAATATCGTTGTCAAAATGATTGAAAGAGAGATGGGCACAGCCAATTTTAGAAATCGGAGTGATAGTGGGTAGAAGGGAATCTCGTGCACCCCCCCCCCCCCAAATCAATTTCTAATCGATGTCTCTCTCTATCAGAAAAAAACGCGTAGAAAACGATGAGCTATGTTAAAAAATTAAAAAATTGGCCCATCTACCATTTTAGGTAAATTTATGCAAATTAGGATCGCCATTAAAGAAAAACTTAATTTTAACCATATCTCAACAACAAAACACAAAATGTTGTTCCTGAGCCATTGTGAACACTTTCCGATCACATTTGTATTATTATCTTGCTTGCCATCCAAGATGGCAGCCAACATGGCCTCTCCAAAGATCTGTAAAACATAAAAACGATGTATACCTGTAATATTTAATTGTATAGTCAAAAAATGATAATATATTTATAAATTTAAGTAAGAGATGGGTGTCTTTGACCACAAGAAACTCATATCTATCTTGTTTGTATGATATGCATTCTTAAAATTCAATGCAAAGGCCAATTTCTCCCCATCAAGAATATTTTATACCCAGGGAAATTACCTTATAACTGGATACGTCATCTCACTAATACATAATAAAAGGGGCAAAAAAGCACAATCAATTAGGAATCTAAATAGTGTTGAACCATTATTGTAACACACCAGGGCTGGCATTTTGCTTGTGGGTACCGAATTTTAAAAATGGCGGACAATATGGCCACATTCAAACAATTTAAACCTAAATAACTACCATATTTTTGTGGCATATCTAGACATAACCATAAAGAATGATAAAAGTGCAAATTAAAATATGTCTAATATCATTAGTAACTCATAACTGCTATTTTTTTGTTTCAGTAGTATTGTTTAAATTCAAGATTTCGGCTACTAAAGCCGCTTCCAAGATTTTTGAATTCGCTGATATTAGCCGCCATCTTGAATTTCAAATAAGTTAACCCAACAAAAATACCACCAGCTTTGAGTTTTAATTGGTCAAACGCACATTTCTCATACTTTACTTCACATGTTCATCCCAATTTGGGGATGATATAAGGTAATTTCTAAGTTTTAGAACATTTTGAAGGCAGAGAAATTGGCCGCCATATTGAATGTTAAATATACTCACAAAGCAAAACAGGCAGATATGAGTTTCTAATAGTCGAATTCCTTAATTTATTTTCTCATTTTGTGACTATACGACTAAATAATACAGGCATGTAGGACTTTTATACTCTGCAGATCTTTGAGGCGGCCATGTTGTCTACCATCTTGGATCCGAAGCAAAACAACAGTACAAAATGCATGGCAAACGGTCATAATGGCTCTAGAAAGAGCAGATTTTTTTCTTGTTGTTGAGATACGGTGAAAGCTATATTTTCTGTAACGGCGATCCTAATTTGCATAAATGTACCTAAAAATGGCACGTGGGACAATTTTTGAATTTTTTAACATAGCTAATCGTTTTCTACGCATTTTTTCTGATATAGAGACATTGATTAGAAATTGATTTCAGGGGGTGTACGAGACCCCCTTCTTCCTACTATAGTCTGATTTTTATTCCTGTCAGTAAACGCATATTGTCGATGGTAAGAATTCATTTGGAGGGGGATGTGTTGAGATAAAAAAATAACAGTTGAAATGCTCAACTTTGTTCGACAGAATATGATGCTTTAACCCATTTTACATGAACTTTTTATATCGAATATGTAAAGGCTTCAAACCAGAATCAATTGAATAGATTGTCGTAAAGTGCGAGACACGCTATCGATTCCTTTGTTTGGCGTCAATCAAAGAACGATTAACGTGTCATGAACACCGAGGCTGGGTAAAGAGGAGGATAAGGCCACGTAAATATTGTAGTTTGTTTTAAGCGACCAAAACTCTAAACTAGTTAAATAATTGGAATCATTGGACCAAGCTTTCAGATATTATTTCTGGAACAAGAGGAATAAATGTAAACGTGTTAGATTTTCTAGTATTCCTTAGTGACGTAAAAGGACTTTGGTGAGTAATAATTACTTATCCGTATCATTTTCTTATGTTGAATGCTTCAGAGTTTGTTCAAGTATGGTGTTTGGAATTTATTCAGTGCTTTTGCTTTGTAATATTTCTTCGCGAGAAAAGGGACATTTTTTTAATTATGGCCTTATTCTATCCCTTATCGTGACATCGAATTTCTATTATACTGATTGGGTAAAGTATACAACCTCAGAATGAGAAGGCAGAACGCATAGAAACGCCCCCAAAACCTTTAATGAACTGACGGGAATCAAAAAATCCTACTATAACTTCAGTGCTAGGGGGGGGGGGGGGTGGGGGGGGGGGGGGGGAGAATGACGATAAATCAAACAACAAGAAATGCCTTTGATATCGACATCATCAATACTAATTTGCAATGCGCATTGCAGACAAACATTACATATAAAGACAAATGAAACACTACAAAAAGTACAAGTAAAACTAAACAATAACAATAAAAAGCAGAGTAGGTCTATTAATAAACCTACAAAATGGCGAGGGAAATGACCAGTGTACAGGTATAAAGTATAAAGTGCTCTATACTCATTCCTATAAAATTCAAATTGCTTCGGCACTATGGCTGCTTCGATCGCAGCTGTATCGTTACCCTACAACCTTGATTGGCGGGGCCGAGGCAGGTCACAATGATGAACCATGTATATGACCTTGCAAAAGTGTCTGCACGAAATGTTTTAATGGTTTCTTGGCAACATTAACCTGCTGATTCCAAATCTTAATTTTGCATCCTTGAGCAATTGAAATGGGGGGATTAACAGGGTTCTAATTTGTAAACGTTTAATACTAATAAATAATAAAAGGTGTATAGATATGTGAATCTATCTGGTTCTATAAAATGATACAGCTTGCTATAGGACAATTACACAGTAGGCTTAAAATGGTTTAAGGTCACCCTGGGGCAAACATTTCTGTATTGCGTATCTACCATTAAAGCTTACACAAGTAATTGACATACTATGCGCTTCGCATTGTGTTGGACAATATCACCGTTATCACCGCACAAACAAACCTACTCTATTCAAGCCTGTATAAATCTTAGTAGCGATGCTGTGGCTCCCGTCGTACGGTACTCATACAATAGGCTTCTTTTGAGGCGCAGCAGCTAACTTGAAAAGAAGCCTATTGTATGAGTACCGTACGATGGGAGCTGCAACATCGCAGGTAGCGATATTGCGCAGCGGCTCCCGTCCTGACGGACCAAAGTTTAAACATGGACCTAGTAGAGAATGACCAACAACGCGAAAACCATCAATTACCTAATTCAATTACCCATTCATCTCGACAAAAGCTAGGCACTCAATGTGTATTCATGTGCATACACCGAGGCCGTCTGTGATTTATATCTCTTTGCCGCGATCGATGCAGTGACTACGGTCTTTACTAAGGAAAAGCTGTCCACAAAACTTTGTAATTTAACCGGATGTTGTGACCCCTGACTGTAGGGGTTTTTGGAAAATGCATAGTACACTCAATTTCCATGTTTTTTTTTTTTGGCAAGTTGTTGTCACCAAATAGAGGAGAAATTATTTCAGAAAATACCTAAAACCCCATCAAAATACTTCATTCCTTTGTGGAGCTACGACTGTAGAAAATAAGCTTGCATTTTGGGTGATTTTGTGACCCTTAATTGTTAAAAATCTTGTGAAAATAATATGAAAATGTTCCGATTACTTCCGACACTTGAGAAACGGTGTTATGAAGTTCAATGTACCTTGCCTTGTAACAAAGTATAACTTCTGAACTGGTGCCCAAGCGCGCACATAGGTGTAATTCTACCTCGAAAACCCGCCAAATTGTAATATTTTAACTTCCGGTTATGTTGATTTTGTTTACCGTTGTGGGTGTTTGATAGCCAATACCATGTTGAACTGATTCCAATGTCGGTTTCATCTGAAATATGAGTGTGGTAAGTCATACTTTATGGCTAATTAAATGTATAAATTATAAATCAATTAACCCTCGTCTTCCGAAGGGGTGTTGTTACAGCTCTCTTCTATTCTTTTCGCCCTACTAAAACCCTATTTTCCGGTGTCAAATGAGTTAATGTAATTGCCAATTGACATTTTATGCTCCATTTCATGCCCCCCCCATACAAAAACACTATCGGGGTATAGGAAAGGTAAAGGGTGATCACAAAATGATGGATAGAGTGTGGCAATCACCCTCCACCCCCTTTCAGGTCCTCCTCTTTCCTTTGATTCCAAAATGAGTACCAACATACTAACATGTCATAATGACGTCATAATGTCTCTACATGATGGAAATTGTTTACGTGTTGCAATATTATTTATGAGCCAGTAAATTGCAAAATATCAATGTTTCTTCCTATATGCATTATTTTCATATTTTATACCTTATGTGGTTTCTACATATTTTGATACCAATGGAAAGAATAACCTCTAAGCTATACTGTAGGTACCAAATTTATAGGAATTGGATGTTCAATAAAGAAAATTCAAGGGGGTGGTACCACCTTCCGGTGTGTTGTTACAAAACATTGCTCAGGTAGACAAGGGTTAATAAGCAATGCTTTAAATGATGAAATGGCATTCTATTGGGACGTTTTCCATCAATTTCAGAACACAATTTTTCCGGATCTTTCAATTTGTTCATTGCCATCATGATTTACATCATGCTATTTGAGGCGGGCTGAATTCTCCGAGTGTGCCTCGAAGAGCGAAGGCCAGTAAGCCCTCCTGCTGAGAGGGTGATTATCGCATTACCTTAAGCCGGTAAATGGGATCATGGTGTGATTTAATAACAAAAGGCACCAAAGTGATAGGGTCTTTGAAACTAGTGTGTTGAGGTCCATGGTTTAAATGAACCGCGTTGCAGTATACACACAACCGAATGCAGTAAATCTTTGTGTGTACATTGTACGCGTCATGCAAACCATGCTTGACCGTGCCGCAACTGACCCTTTTGAGTCAAAACACAGTTCCGCGCATATAATTATGACAACAATCAATACTCCCATTGTATTTCCCAATTCAAACTTGGTTCCACTGCCGAAAAATAGCCATGCATATTTGCAATGTTAGCGTAGTAAACGTTAATGTCACTCTGCATAGATGAGACAGTGTGTTCAGAATTTACCAAATGACACCGACTCAAATAGTACATCTCACTAGTTGCATTATATCGCTTATAATATACGATTATTTAGGAGTACTTTTTCAACCCCCAATTTCTGGAATTGACTCATGGCCCAACTTTACTAACACAAAAACAACACTAACATTCACCAACGGAAAGTCTGATTTGAATTCTGTTTTCAGCTTTCAATAGCCGACACCATCCCGGATTTTCCCATTATCATTGCGCTTATATTTTGACCACCTGATGTCTAAGAAGTCTCTCGAACGTCATGAACACACAGTGCAGAATTCCGAACTCTTCCCAGGCTGTATCACAAATATGAAGCGGCGCTCTTCATTTGTAATTGTTACGAAGAAGTTTGTTCGTGCACCGAGGCCTGAGGTGCCGATGTCATCTTGCCAACGTAATTTTGTTATCAATAAAGGATGTTCCCTTCCCGATCATTGCATATTTCAAGAAGTTACCCGCCTGTTGAGGGGATTACACATCACGCAAAAATCATCCTCAAAGCTTTTAAGTTTGATTCAGTCTTGTGACGCCTGTACTCTTTAATAAGATAATGGACAGTTTATAATGCTTAATGAATACTTAACCATTATACTGTTTAAAATGTGTATGTGAACTTTGCGGGAATTTCTGGATTAAAGTTGTATACGGTTTAGTTGAAAGTTTAAATAAATGTTGCGAAATCCTTTTTAAACTGTGGATAAGTTTAAAGCTTTTAAAAACTATTATAGAAACACTGGTTGAAGAAAGTTTAAATTTCTTTTTATATATCTAAAAAATGTCTGAACTCAGACATGGTAATAATTTCAGATTTGGGGAAATAATAATTTAAAGCAAACATATGGTAAAGTTTCCAAGCAAGGGTCTGTTTAAATAGCTATTTAAGAACGCAGGGCGCACATCTGGAAACTACTGAATGATGGAACGCCGATGACCTTCTGAACCCCAAAATCAGCACGAAGCACTCTACTACAGGTGAATTGATGGAAAAGTATCGATGTGATCTGTGATTTTTGCTTACGAAGACGGGGCCAGTATCAAACTCCATTTCCTGGTCATTCACTTTAAAATTCAAATATCCCAGACCAATAAAATATCGTAAGGCAGTTTGGATACGATGAATGCACAACTATAACAACGATAAATCCTGAAGATTGCTATAACACATTTCACATTTGGATATTTACATGGGAAGCTCGCGATTTTGGGCCGCATTTTACATCAATACAAACTTATCCAAGGGCTGGTTTCAAACAAGTAATACTCATAAGAAAAGCTTATGATATGACAATTTCGTGACAAACTTTCCTTACTTAAAAGTAATTAATTTTGATTAAAAAAACCTAAATCATTCTAACTTCAAACGAGGTATATGGAATTAATTGGGATCGATCAAATTGGGGTTGTGTGTCATATGGTTGGCGCCACTAGTAGTTAACTTTGTCCATGGTTGTGTGCTGACGCGTTTAAGATATGTGCCGGAATCAGGCATGGCAAATGCAATTGAAATCATATAGGAAACAGCTCATGTTTGCGTAGTAGTTATTGATTTGTGAGAGAATATGATTCGACATCTTCGTTGATGTGGCTGCGCAGCAGCATTAGAATACTTGACTAGATATCATTTGACAAATCACCGGGCACCGAAGCTTGTTTGCAGTTTGCGGAAGGAAAAAATACAACACTATAGGCACGCCTAAGGTAGGGAGATGTTTAATAAACATTGATTATTAGAGAATTTGAGACGGCCAGCGTTAAAATTTTTCTCCCATTATCAAATCTATGGCCTTGTGTTTCAACGCTTGTTTCTTTCTCAGCTTTCATATTAAACTATTATGTTACGATATGCGATTAAGGTTTTACACCACTATCCTGGCTGCCGTAAGGGTCAAAAATCTTCGGTGAACTACTTTCTTGCATGGCATCTCGAAAAGGTGCTTTAAAATGTCTGAAAATGCACTAGTTATATTAAGAAAGTGATGGAATTTCGTGATTGACATGGTAGACTGGTATGTTTTCTGAAACTAAGTGGCATTTGGACAGCTCATCAATTTCACATCGATTTGCAAATTACTAGCTTTGGCGACTATAGAGAATCTTGTGTTGCCAGTCTGACGTCGGGCGAGTTTGGTGATTCGTAACTAAAAAATTTCCTGGTCATCATATGTTCAAAATTTGGTTATTTGGTGATTTTAGCTTGAACTTTGGTGTGATATTGTTGTATTTTCTCTGTGAGAGTTTTAAATGTGAAAGAAACATACTCTGTGTCTACTGTGTATAAGTGAGTTAGTGGTGTGTCCGCGTCAGTGATGATCTCGTGTATTGGTTTGTTTACAGTATATACAGTAGGAACGCCAACGACGCATATAGCCGTTAAAAGGTCGATTTTCTTTAGCAATTTTAATTGATTAATTATTAACACAGGAGAGGTTCAATTATTCCCACAGACTCCTGAATAAGTCTTAGATATGTATATTTTGTTTATAAATATACAATTTTTCAATCGGCTTTCTCCACAGTCGATATAAGGAAAATTTAGCCATGATCATGCTGTCAACTTCCAGCAGAATTTTGCAATGTTTACATTTTTCAAGTACCTGCGAATGTGCATCTTATCAAGATGAATGGCTCATTTTTAGCATGATAAGATAAAATTATTGGTATATTTCATCTTCTGATAGGATTTATCGATGGTAATGACCGTACTTGTTAGAAAATGCAGTTTGAAAACACGTTGTCAAAAATGATATTTGACAGATTTCATTTGGTTTCATTTGGGTGGAGTAGGCGAATTTTGCATGGGGACCTTTTCCCCTGCTGGAACTGCAAGTTACGGCACCGTAGACTGAGCACATTTACCGGTCATTCCTTCACGAAATAATCAATATGCACAGAGTTGAATGGGTTCATGGGCTTTATTCCGTATTGGCTTAATTGATTTGTTTCACTAGAAAGCTTGGGGATTTCAATGAAGTCGTCATTCAGTCATCAATACTTTTTTCTTATCTTTTAGAGTGCATTTCTTTCTGTAAAACGAAACCATTTCCCAATATAATTACTATAGTTGGATTTTTTATTCCTGTCAGTAAACGCATATTGTCGATGGTACGAACTCATTTGGAGGGGATGTGTTCAGATCAAAAACTAAAAAGCCGTATTAACAGCTGAAATGCTCAACTTTGTTCAACAGAATAAGATGCTTTAACCCATTTTACATGAACATTTTTGTATCGAATACGTAAAGGCTTCATACCAGATTCAATTGAATGGATTGTTGTAAAGTCTAAGACACACTACCGGAGACCCTTTGTTTGGTGTCAAATCAAAGAACAGATTAAGTGTCATGAACATCGAGGCTGGGTGAAGAGGATGATTAGGCCACGTAAATATTGTAGTTTGTTATGAGTGAACAAAACTCTAAAATACCTAAATGACTGGACCAAGCTGTCAAATATTATTTCTGGAACAAGACGAATAAATGTAAACATGAGATTTTCTAATAATCCTTAGTGATGTAAAAGAACTTTGGTGCGTAATAATTACTTATTCGTATCATTTTCTTGTGTTGAATGCTTCAGAGTTTGTTCAAGTTTGGTGTTTGGAATTTATTCAGTGCATTTGCCTGGTAAAATTTTCTTCGTGAGAAAAGGGACATTTTTTAATTATGGCCTTAATCTTATTCCGGTATCGTGACATCAAATTTCTATTGTACTGATTGGGTAAAGCATACAACCTTTCAGAACGAATGGAATCGTCGACACCCAAAAACTTTTAATGAACTGACACGAATAAAAAATCCTACTATAACAACTTAACCACCTATTTTTTTCCTTCTGAAAGTTTCCAAGAGACACAAATAAAAACTCGGTCTTCTTCTAGCGTAAACAACATTTCTGCACGAGGTTCGTATCTACTTGCGTCATGCTTGTGTGTCATTGTCACGCATGCAAACACCTTTCAGATCGAAAACACCAACATGCGAATGACCGTGTACATCAAGATCTATCTCTGTAGCATTTTTCGTAGATGGTAAATTCTCATGGGCCTAAATATGTTCTTTTTTGTAGTTCGTGACTCTGACTTTCGGCCAATTTTGGTACGTATTTTCAGCGTGTTTAGCTTTAATTTTCTCACACGGAATTCACATATCTCTACTAATTTCTACTGGAAATCAAAGTTTAGTATCTTATAAGCGTGGTAAGTTACATAAATTAAACCGAAAATGTCAATATCATCTCGATTTTTAAATTTGTCTTCGAGGACTCGCATTCGCAAATCTGAGCGCTTGGTTTTAAAATTTTGTGACGTCATATCGTGGGTCACGTCCTGTAAAAATTACCGGAAGTAATGCCACTGGCGGTCCTACTGTATAGTGTAAAGCTTGTTTGCATCGATACCATTATTGGGCATGCGAGTAAGCATCGACTTCGATCTCGTGCATTGGTGTGTTGTGTGTGGTTGTTTAGCTTGACTGCCTAATCCATGAGTATCATACTAAATCTCTTTCAAGACGGTCTATAATTTAGTGGTCGAGCACTTTCCCCCCCAAAAAGCAAAAGGTCCGGGGTTTGCCACCCTGTAAAAGTGCATGACGTCCAAGATTTTTTTCCCAGATGCGTGTGCCTGTGCATGTTGTGTTCTAATTGTTCTAGTGCGCATGCGTGTTTCTTTCTCAGCTTTCATGCTAATTAAAATATTGAGAAATATCAGTCATGATCTCGTGCCATGGGGTCCGTTCCCGAAACTTGTTCGTAAATCTAGATGCATACTATGTCATCCCTGAGTGTACCAATTTGTCCAAAGCACTGTGTAACTGGTATATGAAAAGGTCTATTATGTAGGACATGCGGATACACGTAGGTTTACGCAAGATTTTGAGGAACGGACCCTTGGTCTTTCTACGGTATGTGTAAGTCTCTTATAGCTTGTTTTTGCATATCAATGCTGAGATTGTGATATTCCCCACTAATTCCCCGTTTATACACCTGGGGAGAGAGATAAGTGCCTTGCCCAAGTACACAACACGTCAGCCGCAGCAGGACTCAAACCCACAACCTCGAGGGTTCTATTTCCTGGACCATACATGCCCACAAGCTTTATAAATCGTTGAAAAAATATTCCTGTTCTTATTTTCAGTTGTCATTGTTAATGAATCATAAAGATAATTTCAGATTATCAGTAGGAAGGTAGCTGGCGACAAGCCTGATTTTTCATCCATATGTTATCCATCGATGTTGGAAAGGAATTTCCACTGATGTTCAATACGGTGTCAATTTTCAAAGAAATGCAAAACTTCAAAGTATACTGTGTTGACCTTTTCAAATGCGATTTCGTAAGAAAAAGGTTATGACTTTGTTGCTCCCGAAATAAAATGTTCAGATAGGTATGGAGTACATGGTTATACTTTTTAAACGAAAACGAGCAGGAAGATCGTAAATTTGATAATTTCCTTTATCGGTAAACAGTAAAGGTTTGCTAACAGAGGGGAAGATTGTTGGTGTCTCCTGGTATCGTAAATAGGATGTGCTGCTCTGCATCGTCGAGTCTGTTTTTGGTAATGTTTCATGATGTTATATTATAAAGAAGGTAGTTCTCGTAGTCAAGCCTTGAGGTGATTAGAGCTTGAACTGCTTGTTTACAAATACCCGAGTCTAACGCCGAATTGTTTTGAGCTTAAGAGAGATAAAACGTGATTGACCATGGACAATTTCAGCATAAAGGGTACTTCACAGGTTGCGAATGAAAAAAGATTAGGAATGGTAGTGTTCACGATTGTTAAATAGGTATCAACTAAATTCCTGTTATTGTTTGTAAGAGGCAATTACAAACCTCGAGGGTTCTATTTCCTGGACCATACATGCCCACAAGCTTTATACATCGTTGAAAAAATATTCCTGTTCTTAATTTTCAGTTTGTCATTGTTAATGAATCATAAAGATAATTTCAGATTATCAGTAGGAAGGTAGCTGGCGACAAGCCCTGATTTTTCATCCATATGTTATCCATCGATGTTGGAAAGGAATTTCCACTGATGTTCAATACGGTGTCAATTTTCAAAGAAATGCAAAACTTCAAAGTATACTGTGTTGACCTTTTCAAATGCGATTTCGTAAGAAAAAGGTTATGACTTTGTTGCTCCCGAAATAAAATGTTCAGATAGGTATGGAGTACATGGTTATACTTTTTAAACGAAAACGAGCAGGAAGATCGTAAATTTGATAATTTCCTTTATCGGTAAACAGTAAAGGTTTGCTAACAGAGGGGAAGATTGTTGGTGTCTCCTGGTATCGTAAATAGGATGTGCTGCTCTGCATCGTCGAGTCTGTTTTTGGTAATGTTTCATGATGTTATATTATAAAGAAGGTAGTTCTCGTAGTCAAGCCTTGAGGTGATTAGAGCTTGAACTGCTTGTTTACAAATACCCGAGTCTAACGCCGAATTGTTTTGAGCTTAAGAGAGATAAAACGTGATTGACCATGGACAATTTCAGCATAAAGGGTACTTCACAGGTTGCGAATGAAAAAAGAATGAGGAATGGTAGTGTTCACGATTGTTAAATAGGTATCAACTAAATTCCTGTTATTGTTTGTAAGAGGCAATTACAAACTGTTTTCTGTTCATTAAGTTGAAGTTTGTTTACCGCCATCCAAATCATACGATGCAAATGCATCCTTGTAATTTGAACAGTGCAACTGAAATATCACCCAGATTGTATTGCAGGTTATACAAGTAGTGACGTATATTTTCAGTCATGAGAGCTGTAAAATCCATAAAGATCCTAGGGCTTGCGAGAAATCTTTGTAATTTGAACAGTGCAACTGGCATACTAATTTCAGAAGACCATCATGCCCCTGAAGAACATCATGCCTGTGGTATAAGTAAATCTGTAAAAAATAGCCCGCCAACGTAGATCACATTTTGCACAGTAACGCGTGTTTAAATGACCACTACGGAACAAACAGATTTTCTTAAAATCCATGCATAGATAGGCAAAGTGGAATACCTGCGTTATGTATCTCAGCAAAATCACGTGTAGCAAAAGAGATTTGAAAACCCGCGGTGTTATTATTTAAAAAACCAGCTTTCAAGTGCTAGCAGTAAAACATAATTTCATATTCTAATTACGTTGCTCAATTACTCATCCAAATCTTACCTACTTCATCCTTGATTAGATGATTTAGCTAATCGCTTTGCATCCTTGTTATTGAAAAGGTTACAAGAATTAAAGATACTCTTGATTCTTATGAAGTTTCTATAAAGCAATGTATCACTAGTGAGGTTTCTGGTAGTGAAAAAACGCTGCAGGTAGGAGTTTCTTCCCGGGTAGCTCATGGAACATGACCGGTCACTGATCTACTGCGAGTGTTATCAATGATTCGTTCGCATCAGACGTCTTCTTTGATTTTCTTAAGGAAGCCATAACCTCGCCAGTGATAAATAAGCAGAACCTTAACCCGATACTTTGCAGAATAACCGACCGGTATCTAATATAAAGGTCCTTGCAAATGTCGTTGAAAGCTTAAAATTTTTAAAGCTTTATAGCAAATGTACATTTCCAAAAAAAACAAAATGTAAGTTAGAACCTTGTGATTCTCAGATCACGATTTGTTACTTTGTTTATAATTATTGTACTTGTGCAATGAGATGGAAATAAACCTGAAGCCTAATGGCTTAACTGAAAATTTTCAGTCAGGGTTTAAACCTCTTCATTCCAAAGAATCTGCTCTCCTTCGCGTCAAATATGATTTTATTGCCCCCATTGACAAACACAACGACAAGGCTGTTCTTCTTATAATATTTAATCTTAGACCGACATTTGACACGGCTTGACGTACAATTTCCGTTTACCGGTTAAAACAAGATTTCTTCGGCACAGCTTCAGACTGGTTTTCCATTACATTCATGAACGCAGAAGCAGTGTGCATCTGTGGAGTTTCATCAGCAACTGACACCAAGGAGCATGGGTTTTCACAAGGTTCAATCATAGGACCCATCTGTACACTCACCACGTTGGCAAGACACTGCGTGATAATGATATCATTACCATAGCTATGTAGACCACTTGCAGTTATATGTGACATTTGATCCCCGGATTCCTGGTGCTTATGATGTCGCTCTCATTACAAATTACATTGCACAAGTTATTGACTGTATGTCTAACAAACTGCAACTTAACCAATAAAAGACTGAATTCTTTGTCACGCTACTTATCTTTAAATAACACTTTCAGATATCAGGCTGCAACTTGGTGATATAAAAAATTACACCATCAAAGTTTCTGAGAAATGTAGGGTTGATCTCCGATCCTGTACTAAATATGACAAGTATCAAGTCTGTAAAATATCCTAGGAAATTGTCTCGCATGGACCGTTCAATCACTAATATTTTTAAGATAGATTATGAAAATGCTTTACTGTTGTGAGCCACAGCCACTCCATACTCCAAGAGGACATTGGTAATATTCACAGTGGCCAGAAAATTTCTAACTTTTCAGAGAAGTTACGCTCTCTTATCATCGACAGTGACCGTACTAGGAGTTTTCTGAATCATAACAACCATCTCAGAGACCAACTGAATGAGGCCCAAGCGGATGACTCTGACACCATCGTTTTCTATCACTGCCTTTCCAGAAATTACGGGCCAACAATGGTCCACAACTTGCACCAAGTGTGAGAAAAAGCTCCACAAGATAGGCATCAGGAGCCTTCCTTCGGTTTTGGGACCTGATGGAGGAGAAAAACGGAAACAGTGAGAGAGAGAGAGAGACTTGCCTCTCACGTCTTCTAACTTCCATCGCCGACTCGTCCCAAAAACGAAGAACAACCTGCATGCTGCATGACCTGAGTTATGCAAACTTGCCAACCGATACGGAAAGGAATAGAAAGTTTTTCAGGGAACCGCCAGGGTAAGACCCCTTCCTTCAATCATCAGCAAAAGCACAAATAATATTGCATCTTGCATAACCTTCTGTCATATCTTACTTATAACTCATTTCGAGTTGGTACTCTAAATTCTTTATATGTTATATTTTGGAGATACACATTTTCCGTATTTTTATCAATCTCCCCTTATACCCAAACTTGTCATCTTTACACTGTACACCTAAATAATTCACTTGACTTGTCCATATTCTCTATTCCTTGATGGGGATTTGTTTCCATTTTCCACTTTTTTAAATTCTACAGTTACTCATTTTCTATTTTTTTTTCAATTTTAACACAATTTTCCCGCCTAAGCCTGTCAAAAATCTGCTAATTCATCACCAATCACGTTGCGTAGACACCACACACACTAGTATACTGCGCTCTCATTGGCCCATACCTTTTTTTTTAGTAGTCACGCCAGGATCCTACAATATCGTGCTGATCCTTGGTACTCTTTATAATTATTTACACCTTTATATGGGCTTAATTTATTCGTCTACCCTTCGATAATGATGAATTTGTAACTACTAGGTGCTGTTTATCTTTAATTTTCTACCAATTTTCTATTTTTATAGACACCTCTAATAAATCCCAATCGCTTTTTACCGTATTTTGTAATACTCTTCTGGAGAACAATTCACCACCACAATTAATTCACACTCTTTATTGATGCTTTATCATATTTAATTATATGGACATTTTATCAGCGCAAAACGCTTTCAAATTTTATTTCTCTACTGCTGATTATTATCTCCCGGTGTTCTTTCATGATCATAATAATAGTAATAGAACGGCTCATTTTCTACTCATTTTTGAACAATTGCACGGCAGCCCTTAAAATTAAAATCTTGCAGTGCTTACTTCATCTCCACACTTTAATTATTATATAGGTTTTCCCAGTTAATTTCGCACCTGTGTAATTGAGTTTAATAAAAAGGAAAATTGCAAGTCGTCCTGAAAATGTGAATCGCGAGAAACACAAAACCAATTTTATTATTCTGTAACTGATGTCACTTTTGTGTCATTATATTTCAACATTGTGTTATTGATATTTGTCAAATCCGTTGACAAATTCGTTCCGTGTGGCTATGACTACTGAATAGAAAAAGCGATTTCGTCTTTTATAATTGATTTGAAGAATCTTGTCTCATTCGTCGGGTGTTCATTAAGTGTTTATTTCATAATCAGTACCCACCTGCCAGACCATATGTCTAATTAATAATGACTGCAAAAAGTAACCGCCGTCCAAGGAAGGGGTACGGGTGGGGCTGCACAATGCTTATTTGAAGAAACATATGTGGGTGTGGGTATAAGAGGTAGGGTATATTTATGAAGGGGTTGTTGAAGCCCACTATTTATTTAACGGATAATGCCAAAATATAGTAACAAACGTAAAAAATAAGTTCAAACAAAAGATAAGCATACATATTTTATATCGAATTGACAGTGATATTTCCGTATTTAACACACAATTTTTTTTTTCAGGCGAAAAGACTAAAACAAAACACGAGCAGAAGTGAGCATGTTTTGAAGATACATTGAAGACACACACACACACAAACACACACACACCGCATTTCAGAACCATCCCAAAAGAACCATATTTAATGCTGTTTAAAACATTGGTAAAACTAAAATTAACATATTTGCATAATTTTTTTTTTTAAGGCGAAAAGACTAAAACAAAACACGAGCAGAAGTGAGCATGTTTTGAAAGATATTGGGAGACAAGAAAATTCAGAACCATCCCCAGAGAATCTTATCTACTGTTGTTCAAATAGGCCTATAAGCAAGACTAAATTGAGGAAACGATAATGAATATCAATGAAAAACGACGAATTTGCTTTTTTTTAATTCGCCGGTCTCAATTTTGACGGATGAATTCGACGTGCAATTGGACGAAAATCAATGACACAAAGTTGAAATACAGTGACACAAAAGTGAATATCAGTTGCAAAATAATTAAATTGGTTTGGGCTTTCAGAGATTCAGATTTTCCCATGACGATTCCCGTTTTCTGTTTTATCAAAATCAATTGCACAAGTGCGAAATTAAAGGCACTATCAGTGATTTGCCAAATCATAAAATCGAAAAAAACATAAAAATCAGATTTTTGCATATCTGTAATAAGTACGGGTACCCTAACATACCCTGTAAATGATAAGACTAGAAGCAACCCAATAAGCACAAAATCCGATATTTTAGTTATTACTGTCCGTACGGACACTTACTGCAACACGTAATTGAATGGAGAGTCATATCTTTGAAGACTGTCGTTTTCTTCCCTTTCTGGGAATTCTTCAGTTGGAACAGGTAACTTATGAAAATAATACAGACTTATCCTTCAATTTTAAGGATTTTTTATCCTTCAATTTTAAAGAGTTACCCGACTCTTTCGGGTGAATCACTGATAGTGTCTTTAACTGAGAAAACCTATATTTCCAGTTAACCACATATAATCTTTCACATATTTTCAGGCATCAGGGAAAATCTACCTCACGTCTCTAGGTAATCGTTGAATACAGTCCTTAATTATCTTTGTATTTCGTATGTATCCTTTGTGAAATTGTAATGACATCTCACATTCAAAGCTATTCAAATATTACTGCCCAACAACTTTAGGACATTTAGGTGTACTCTGGTTTCTTGCAAGTAGCAGCTTCATAGGAGTCCCTTCTTTCTATACATTTCTTTGGAAGACGCGAAAAGAACTAAAGAGAAATGTGTATACCTAAACACAGACGGACAAAAATCATGCACTCTATGGTAAACTTTGTATACAGGAATGTTCACGAGATAAGGTCATCGATAAACTAGTAACAAAAATAGATGAAAGCTTACAGTACAGAACAACAAAGACCCGCTCAACAATACACATGGCTGAAATTTTAAAAATTAGTTAACGCGGTGTTTTTGGCTTATGCATATGAAAACACTCCGTATACTTTGTAGCCTGTGTGGCAGGAGATATGGTCCTCCGGGCTCACAGTTCGGGAACAATGGTGAACAATATGGCAATCGATCAGTTGAACTTCTTAACACAACATTATGTTTCACGCTTTATTCAGTTGTCGTCTATGGCACCCGGACTATGATACCTGCCGGACACCGACTATGATTACTTTCACACCGGTTTTCTATGTGCCGAAACTGTATCAAACTACATCAGGAAAATACTACTTGTGAGAAAATGGAATCAACCTTTAACGCAATTGAGTAATTGCAATTGTCAATTTAGATTTATAAGGAGGGATGGGAATTCTCTTGATTGTATTATTTTATGAATGACTGCTTTCAAATGATAGCCTTCAAGTACGTTTAAGTGAATGTTTCAATAAATGACGAGGCAAGAGAATTTAATTATGTTTCAATTTACTGAAAATACGCTGGAACAGTCTGATGTGCCTCTCAGACCTTCTAATCGGATTTTAAGCATAGTCGCTTATAAACTTAGAGCCAATCAAGTCTACAAGTCTTAGAAAAATTTTCAATGCAAAGTGACCCTTGGTGCACTCTGTGATATCTTGAGATTTAAATTCATAAGAAATTGCCCAATTTCGGTAACACTCAAGTCTATGGCTTGAGAGAAAATTTATGAAGCAACGACGCCTAGAAGTTGCCGACGTAAAAGTTACCGACGTAGATGGTGGATACACGCATGAGCAAAGACGTTACTAACTTTGATTTCTTCTGATCTTTGACCCATAAAATGTTCTTCTATATAAATCAAAAAAATATATAGGGGAAACATGTTCAGAATTGGAAAATAAAAGTTGTACAAAACCTGTTCGAAGAAGTTCTGCAAATATTATCGGAACAACTGATTAGATGTACGCCACGAAATTGAGAAAACATTACAGAAATAAGAGCATCCCAAGGTCTGAAATACTATTTAAACAGCAACAAATGAGCTTTGTGCACAAAAGATCTGAATTTTATATAATAACAAAATTATTTTATTTTGGTTGAATCAAACGATCATTTCAAGGAGTTTGGAAAGTTCAAACAAATTTATAACTAAAATATTGCCACTTGCCCCCTCAGGAACCTGATTGAGGGGTCATTAATCAAGAACAGCCAAAAATAACTATCCTTGCCACCATTGAACCAATGACCCCCCCCCCCACAAAAAAAAAAAGTCCAGTAGTGCTAATGGCAATACTTTAGTTCATTTCAAAGCCCAATTATTATGTTTTGCTTTGCGTTTTACCTCATCTCTCTAAGTTAAATCGGTTTTTAGAAATTCTTGTTGGCGCCCATGACATACCCTAAAATTTACATATCAAAATCTAAATTACTTTTTGAGATATAAATTTTAAAGTGGAAAACCAAAGACAATAGAAAGATAATTTTATCCTCAATTTCATTTCAAAGTTTTAGCCTTCTGAAGGAGTAATTACACCTTAAAGCAATTAACACTTAAAAATATTGCTACCGACAATGTAGACTTGAATACAGTCAAGTCCCTTTTTGCGGTGAGACGAATTGTAAAATGTATGTTTTAATGGGAATGTTTATTACCACCAAAATTGAATGATGTATATGACCCACATCATGTGTTGAAGAAGCAATTGAAATTAGTTTATCACCAGGAAAATTCATTGCTTAATATTTGGTTTGCACTTTTCGTAATTAAATCACACATCTCAGAATTGATGCGGAATTGGCAATTATAAAAATCTCGCCTTTTGAAAATAACAGTTATGACAGTTCTTTAGCAGTTCCGTAGCGGATTTCAGCAGAATGAGTATTTCATTAAATACAAATCACATATCTTTTGTTGGATTAGTAGTTACATAGTGTCGCTAGGCTTAACCTGTATCTTTACCTGAAGAGCAATACAATACCGGTGCACACGGATTCTGAAAAAGTAAAAGTTGATTGCAGGGCTTCAATGACAAAATAATCTTATAATGGAATCTCTGCAATATGTAGCTATCTAAACGTAACACTTATTGTATGATTTGTGGGTGGGTTCAGGCCATAACATTTTTGATCAAAGACCTTTGGAATCTTACTTCCCTTTTCACTATTTAGACGTTTAATTCATTGAATGATTGCTACAAGTATATACAAACTCTTTATAGCTCCTCCATTTTGTGATTCAAATATCATTTATTTCCCTATTTTAGTTGAGAAAGATTTCTTCTCACGGGGAAAAGACTTGGTTTAGTTAGGGAAAAGAAATGGAAAATTCCCCTTGTGCTACATTGAGGAAGACCAGATGGTATTAACGATAGAGATTGTGCAAGAGATGAACAGAATTCCCCAGAATTTCTATTCATCTATTTTAGACAAATGAGTCAACTGTCAGGCATTGAGATCATGCTAGATTGCAAAATAGGTAGGTTTTGCATGATGTCCATCAATGTATAAAGATGATGCAATGCAGCTAATGTATTTATGTGAGCCCCCAAATGGGGGGGGGGGGGGCCCCCAGTGCTTAGGTATGATTATGTCACAGTATGATGATGTGTAAGACTATATTAGGTATTGGGGAATCTAGCTGTGGGATGATAAATAGTGCTCAATGGGAGGACTCTAGGCCAGTAGTTATAGTATCTCCAGAGATTGTAAATTGGTTGCAATCCGGGTGATTAATATTTGAATGCCACAGGAACTTGAAAGCTGAACTGTCTGCGCATTTTTCAAGCAAAGGCTTTGTGTTTGAAATCAAAAGGTGCGAGTTGCAGTTGTGACCCTACAGGGGACAGTTGTGACAAACAAGTGGTATCATTTGATACTGCAGAATATTAGCGTCATCGAGGGACAAACCCCGTCCTCTTGAAACTGCTGGACAAAAAATCTTAAGGACTAAGAAGATTCCCAAGATTTTATAACTGTGGATTTATACTTTGCATGCTGTCAATTTTGAAGCTTCACTGTGGGGACATATCATCGGTGAAACTGCAACGCTGAAAACTGGGCAGTGGGGGGGCATACATCTGTAGGGACTTTCATGTAAGACTGTAAAATCTTAACATTGAAATGTGTTCATAGTGAATTGTAATTGTGTGTTGAAACAGTCCAAATTTCTTGAAACCAATCTGATTAAATCATATTAAAACAGTGTTATATTATAACACTCAGAATATTTGTGAACGAGGTCATTTATTCGGGATTGAAGTGTATTTCTGACTTTAACATCCACAAGACGTAGTAACAAAACATTTATCAAGGATAATTCTCTATCATATCAAAAAAGTTCCTTCAAATATCAAAGAAATAATGTGTTTTTGGTCCGATAATGGCCTAGAGAATAATTTAAGTATTATAACTTCTATCATTTCTGTCCCCTTAAAGTTTAAAGAACAAGAACTGTTGATCGTGTTTGGTTCCGATTCTCCGAGATGTAGGTGACCACTGCTCCCATTCACAATGTAAAAACAGTATCCATAACAAACCTGTTAAACCCTATGAAAAAAATGTGGATACGTAGTTTTTAACAATATTAATAATAATAATTGTCACTTATAAAGCGCTGTTACCTATATCAAGACAGAGTCTGTGTTTAACCTAAACTTTCCTACGCAACTTCACAAATGAAGATCGATCAGACAAATATACATATAACTATTAACAGGCGAGCTTGGATTTACAAGACAATTCAATTTTCCTACATGGTTAACGCAATCTACCCATATATAGACGACACGGCACATCTTGTAATAATACCTGAACACATTTGGTCTCGCAGCTCGTACTGCATACCTTGCTCTACATGGAAGCGAATGAATAGCCATACACCTCCATGGACACCTCTCGGACTTAATACCTATAGATTAAATCTATCGTTCTTCTACCAACCCTGACTTGTTAGCTCGATTGGCAAGAGCACCGTATACGGAAAGTTGCCGTTCGAATCCGGCCAATCGCACATGGGTTTCTTTTTTCTCCAATACTTGTGTGCACTGGCCATTTCCAGGAAAAGATTAATAAAAAAGTCAAACAGTCCTGCAGTATGAATATAAACAAATATAACCTTGCATAAGAGTTTGAGGAAAATGTTTTGATGGCTTAGGCAACATTGACCTGCTGATTCCAAATCTCGATTATTTCACCTTGTCATCCTTGAGCATTTTAAAAGTCATGTTCATCTGGTTCTAAGGATTAAAAAAAAGTATAGTTTGCAATATTTACAATCTGTTTGCATGACAGACCAAAATCTGTCCAAATTTATCATGGGGTAAATACTTACAATGATCCGATTTGTTTCAGATTGGTTCCAATTTGTTCGTGTGAGAATGTTACAATCGGAATCATACCAATGAGCTCAAAAGTATTTAACAGAGGCTATCTATCTAGGGCCCCAACCGGAACGCTGTTCACCATGTAGCGCCAAATGTCCCGGTCCGTCAAGTTGGGGGTGTCAGATGGATCCAGCTGGATGTGTTTCGTAACTACATCAATGTATTTAGGCACGGTAACTTCCAATACGTGACATCCGAGACTGATTCGAACGATAAGAGTGATTAAATTTCTTCAAATTATGATCTCATGATGTGCAAGAAAACCACTACAAATACTGTGCAAACTGGTCTCAAGAGATTGGGGAAATCGCATAATCGATTGAACCCCCCCCCCCCAAAAAAAACGAACATGCACGTTGCATCTGCTAACGGAAGTGGCTCAGTAAAGCCATCACAGGGTTTGCTGGGCTCGATCTGTCTCAGAGCGTGATCGTACTTCATAAATAAGCATGCATTTTACTTTAAAATTTATTACCACACCATAGTGTCTTAGCTTGTATTTCGTTATCACCTTGTAACTAAGTAAAGTTTGCAAGCCCAAAAGATATTCTGACGCTTGCAAAGTTTCACCATATGTCGATGAACATAAATATTCAAAAACTCCCGCTTAACATTCATTATTCCTTGAGTATTGTATCATCAAATGCTATTATTCGAATCACAGGAATTAACTACAAATTGTTACAGAATAGATCCAGGTTATTCATGGAATTCTATATCAAAAGATATGACGATGTTTTATTACTTTCAGAAGTAATTCAACACAGATGAATATTTTAAGTGGTATGCGAAATGACAACTTTATGGAATTGTACTTTGTCCATTTCCTTCGTCGTAATTGCAGTGTTTTGTGTGAGTTGCCTCATTGAAGGTAAGTACAATAGCTTTATTTACAGTTGGCACAAAAGTATCTCGGCATGTTTTCGATCATTATTGTGCCGAAGTCCACTCTATACATTTTGTTGCCTCACTAACTCATTTATACACTGTAGTCTATGGGTGTTCTTATCAATTAGGGGTCCAAAGTGTGACAAAGGGTAAGAATTTCAAAATGGTTTAAAACTGATTTGAAGTATGAAAATACACCTTTGAATGTGATTTAGTATAATTTTAATGAAAAATTGAAAACCGGTAGAGGGAAGCTCTTGATAGTTCAAAAATGGCATTTTCATTTTTCAACACTGCAACATTTAGCTTTACTCTAATTTTTGTTATATTTAGCACAATTTTGAATGTTTTAATGTAAAGTAATTACTAGTTCTAATGTTGCCTTGTGATACCTTTAAATATATGTCAGACTCAAGTATTTAGTAACATTTCTCCATCAATTATTGAACATGTATAATATTTTTACTCGGGTGTAACTTTGGTGTCCATTGGTGTCCCAGTCACACGCGTCATGTCAATTGACAAAATTTAAGTTTGAAATGTTTAATTTTCCAGGAAATAATAAAACATAACATTAAACACTGTTAAATTAATGCAGTGTTAAATTAATGTCAGAAGCCCCAGTTGCATCAAATTTATGTTGTTTGTACTCTACACATTTCATGAGACTTTATGAATAAAAATAAGAACGATTACAGTCATATTTGGAACAATCAAAATTGTCCAAGGTAACTCGCCACGGGGGACACCAAAAGTATGCCAAAATTTGATTTTGTTTAGGAACCATATTTGATTTAGTTGATAACTTGCAAATTTGATGGTTTTGGATATAGTTTTACCTCACTGAGATATCCAGTATGCTTTAAAAAAACCAACATAACATGGAGGACACCAAATAGTTATGCACGACACAGTAATTTCTATGGGCCCATGTAAGAAATTGTGTGTAATGTTAATTACTGATACTTTGCAAATGTTGACTCTTGTTGATATACTTACCAGGATAGAAAAACCAAGGAACACAGTAGATGACAAAATCATTAAACCTGATCAATCACACTTAAATGTCAATATGTCACAGCTGGTACCCAAAAATCCAGAAATGATGGGGACACGAAGGCAACTTATAGTAGGAATGGGCAAGTTACAATTTAAAAAAAAAACAGTGGATTATATGGCCATTTTGGCTCCTGAAAAAGAATCTGGCAAGCTTTTTCACTGAAGATACATTTTGGGTTGGTTCCATGGATTTAAATTAGTTATTAGTTATTAGTTAAATTAGTTATTTGCCAATATTTGCCAGATACAAACTTATGACAACTATGTAACATGCACATGTGCTAGGTATATTGCCTCTCTTTGTAAAACCATAGGTTTCCAAATAACCAAGTTCATGATTGTCTAGAATAAAGAATTTTCAAGCATATCGTGTTTTTGCATATACAGGGTGAGTCAAAAAAATTGACCCTGATTGTGTCCGCCATTTTGAATTTTCAAGTAACATATATCTTAACATATGTGATACCATCTAAAAGCTTAGTTCATTATCTATAATTTGCTGCAAAGATCATTCACATCGGTTAGGTATAGACTGAGTTACAGTCGTTTGAATCAAGCAGTCGGTGTTCTGCACTGTCCATGGAATCACATTTTGCTTAGTCGGGCGCCGTGCATTCAAAAGATTTGATTCAAAAGACTGTAGCTCGGCCTATACTTACCGATTATATATATATTATTTAACAACTCAAAATGGCGGATACAATCCGGTCAAGTTTTTTTTTTTACTCACCCTGTATATAATGCTTGTCTACTGTGTGAAATAACTAAGCTCAAATCGAAATCATTCATATAGAAAATCATAATTTTGCTATGAAATTCCGGATCCTGAATTTTCGTTATACACGGTATCCTATGGCACTCTTATACTGTGCATAAACGTTTACCGCATGAAAACGAAAAATCCGATTCATCTTTAACTTTGGAATTAAGCATTTTAGGTGACTATCTTTAGTTCTAGATGACTATTTTTAATTTCTAGACAAAAAATATATTTCAAAATCTATGAGACCGCCTTTAATATGTCATAAAATAGAAGCATTGGTATTACCCCTAATTTACAGAATCACACCTATGGAAAAATTGATAACTTTGAGAATGTTTCTTTCACATTGAAAACTCCCCCAAGATTATATAACAATATCACATCAACGTATATACAAGTTAACATAATTTATGGTGACCAGAAATGTACTTATGAAGTCGGTACGGCTGATAGTGATACACCTAAGGTTATCGACGATGGTCTTGCAAATGTTGGGGTTCTAATGAAATCCGCTTGCCTTTCGATTTTTTGCCAATGGGCTTTGCCAATGCTCTAGCAAGAGAGAATTCATTTCGTTGTGATAAACTAAACCCGATGAAAAGGGGAAGTTTTATTGATTCTAAGCTATTCCACTTCACTTTCACCCAGGTAATGATTCTCTTGCGACCCCTTCCAGCGAGCCAAATACCACTCAAAATACATACAGCTCTACTCCAGGTAATCTATCTAGTGATGGAAATGAAACCGTACCACCAAAGAAGACATCAGATTTTGCAACACCTGAGGAAACAAGTGTCACGTCCGTAACCCAGTCAACATTGACTGCAGATATAGTCATCGGTGAGGTTGTCCATGTTACCCCCAAGGGTAACAGAAATGCATCGAGTATTTCTACTACTGTAGCTTCGGTCTCACAATCGCAAAAGCCACGTTTGACGAATGCTACTTTACCCCCTCAGGAAGACCGACCCTCTGACGAAGTGTCGCCAGAAACTACTGAGAATGGTTTATCTTGCTCCGACGGATGGCTCAGCTATGGCGATTTCTGCTACTGGGTTAGTGTTTTATGTGTTTCATATCTATTTTAAAATCTCAGATCTTTGAAAGCAAACAGCACTAGTTTAGACAGGTATAATTCTATAGTCGAAGGTTTTACCAGATCCGAAGACAGATCTTCTCATGGTCGAGGTAGAATAAAGTTTATGAGTGACCTTTGACCCCTTACCATGCATCAGACCAAGATGTCACTTTTTATGTTTGTCAAAGACTAACACGTTAACACTGTTACTGTTGTTATTTGTTCTAAGGTTTCAAACCACATCACGTGAATGAGTCAATTGATCATACTACGTAATTTGTAGAAAAAGATTAGCATCATAATTTGAGTTTCTATTACTCTGATGCAAAGATTGTTCACATACTTGTGGACGTTTCAGCAACAAGCTGTTGCTTTCATCAGCGCTTAGGTGAGACTGCTAATCCCAATGCTAGTGTAGCTGCTCCCAGCAACGGTGTTGCCAGTTGATTTGGCAGCTGGGGATATTTTATTGGTGATCGGCAGTACATCAAAAATATGTGAAAGTTGATACTGCCTCTCATCTCGGTTCATGGAGGTACCCTTTCTTTTTCTTATTTCAATTTCCTCCTTGATCCATCTTTTATACCCTATCTTGCTCCATGCCTATGACCTGTGCCTCTCCCCAGACAATAACATGACTCTTGTCTACAACGTGGTCTGTTATTGCTGACTTATGAATTGTTTATCTACCGATCCTGATGAACCCCTTCAATGATAGAAAGATTAGCGATTAGTGATTTTTGTGATCCCTAACCTATGACCTTTGATTCTCCAAGTTATGTCATATGTGCGGTCGTGGTCAGTGACGTCTGTATCCAAGTCCTGTCAAAAAGTGTTGATTGAAGTGTTCGCAGAAGAAAGAACTACACAAGAAAGTTATTTTTCTTTTAACAGATAAAGTCAACAGAATTTTACATTGTTAATTTTACTTTATTTAAATTATCTGTTCATACCAATATTGTCACAAAGGTGGCCAAATATGTGAACACATGGCATTAAAAGTGTAGTTAAATTGAATTATGTGAAGCCTTTTTGAAGACCATTTGAAACAATTATTAGATCACCATTCTAGCATAATCATTATAGGTAACACTTCCTTGTAAGTTCATGAAAACATCTTTGTTCACAGAAGGGTCCAGTCGAAGATCGTTCACATTGGCCAGTAGCTCGATTGCTATGTCAGGAGATTGGGGCTGACCTAGTTAGTTTCCAGTCTTACGAAGAACAAAACAACATAACAACTTCCGCAAATGGGTAAGATAATTGTTTTGCTTTGCGAATTGTTTTGGTAGACGTGCACGGCTATGTAACCCCAGGGTCGATAGCCGTATGCAATAAATATCCCGTAGCTGTACACAGTTTCTTGAAGGTCATTGTACTAATACAGCACTTCTTCAAATTCGCGCCATCCGGAGATGAGGTTGTTTTTGATCGTGGCAAATTCGACTTGAAAATATCCCATTTTCCCTCTTTATGAAAAAAATTGTTTAAAAGAATTTTTCCTGCACTTTTCCCTGCCTTGATAATTGTTTTTGCCGTTTTTGCCAATCACAATGTCAATTGAGTGAATCAGTAGGCAGCCTCTTAGATCAGACAAGATTCTATGGTTACATACATGCCAACCGGCCATTTTTTAAGTAGTTGAAAAAACATAGTAGTAGTAGTAGTAGTTGAAAAAAACATATAAACATAGTGTTACTATCTTGTCCAATATGTAAACATTGATGCAATTTTAAAGTTAAGAGTTTATTGTAAGAATTTATATTCAGGCCAGTGAGTGCGATTTCACTCATCAACACCCTGCATGCACTTAGGGACCAAATCAATACTGAACCGGTGGGCGTTTTCCGGTTCTGCCCGGTTCCAGGCGGTTCATTTAATCCGCTCAAGCTTCTGAATCCTTTAATCCGATTAAGTAATTCAGCAAACTCAATGAATTAATTCTTCTTATCGTGTCCAAACACTGTGGTTCTCAAATATGATCCAGCCAGAGATGGGTACAACGTCTGGCTGCTTCACTGAACCGCGCGGAACCGGGCAGAACCGGAAAACGCCCGCCAGTTGAGTATTGAATTTGTCCCTTACACTCAGCTTAAAGCTTGGGAATGTGGCGTTGGTATTGTTCCCTCCACAAAGGACATGTTTCCTTAAAATATTGGAAAACTGTAACTTCCAAATTTTACCTGTGCTTGCAAATTGTCATATCTAGGCCTAACATGAAGAACACTAAGTGTTACCAGCACGCGTGAAATTCTGGTTGGCAGCCTACACACACAGTTCAAGCTAATTAGCCTTCTCTTCTCTTCTCTCAGAAACTTGCAATGCAGTGCTGTAATGTCTGTGTGTCACTCGTTGGTTTCACCTTGATTTTTTGGTTTCAATTTGTTAAAGAGACACTGGCACATTTGAAAAATAGTGCGCCCTCAAGATTTTTCAAAATCGATATTTTTGCATGGTTCACACCATTTACGCTCTCATAGCATCTGTACTGCTGGCACACAGCGCCACCTATTCCGTTTCCGCGTCGCTAATTGGCCGGCTATTCTTAGACATGCACTACGTCTTTTGACTCCCTAGCAGGTAAGCGATGTGTTAAAGGCTCTGCGATTAGCTTGAACAAGGAATGAAAAAACAGTTTCGCGGTACCTTGGATATCGCGAAATCAACCAATCAGGTGGTCAATCTGATGTTAGAAATGGATTCCTGACAAAAAAGACCAATTAGCTCACTAGTTTTTGTAAGCCTGGTGTGTGGCATGACTTGATAGCAGCAATCGAGAATTGAGCCAGCTGAAAAGGTAAGAAAATTGCTTGTATGGATCGTATTTTTCACTTTTTTTCGTCTTTTTCCAAAAATAAACCTATATTATAAACTAGTCAGCTAACTAGACAATTTAGTTAGGAATATTTTGGTGCGTAAATCGTTACGATAGGCCAAGTATTTTGCGCAATCTCCAGTGTACCGCAATGTACAAAAAATCCAAATCAACGTTATCTGACAGAGTTTCCCACCCTCAGCCTACGGCGGTCCGGAAAGTAAGTAGTCTGTGTCACAGACTGCAAAAGATATTATCTAAATTAGTACTGCGCGACAGATTAACGTTATCAGTCCGTCATAGCGAATGCATGCAAATGAAACTAAATCTCAAATATCTCCGGAATACGAAGGGGTTATATGAAGATTTTTGCATCAGAGGGTCCGTTACTATGTTTTGTTTTCAATAGGCCTATGTATCGTAATTGGGTCTGAACCTGTAGAACCTAGCGAGAAAATTGAACGTTTGTGTCGGGTACTTCGGTGCTCGCAAACACGGAAAAGTGAACACGCAATCGCTACCGGCCGCATCCCTTTTCCCACAATGCCTTTCGGTATTATTTCAGTCTTGAGAATTTTCAAACGCTGGTTTCAATTTACGCTTTCAATTTTAGAAACAGGATATACGTACTTACCGGACCGCCGTACGCTCAGCCGATAATAGCTGATAATGAAGTGGTTGATAAACTCCCTAGGGCAGTGAAGATTTGCCAAGGTTTGCCAAGATTCAACAATGGGCGGCGCTGTGTGTCAAGACGACACGTCTTGTGGGTTGTAAAGCTTTTATATACAAGGCGCTCACCCGAAATGATTAAGACCAAATCAGCCAAATCAGCTTCCTTATGGGTAAACAGAACGATTTTGTAATTTAACGTCGCCGGCGACGTTTAATTCAGCAGACGACGAAAATGGCGTTTAACACAAGAACACGCACGCCGTATGCATGTTTCCCACGCTATGCACACTGTTTGACCGGTCTATAAGCTTTGTGGTTTTAATATCAGTGAGTACGAGTCAAAAATATTCATGTAATATACACATTTGTTGATTAAAGTTATGGAAAACTTAAAAATTGGCCTACAAATTACCTGGATGTCTTTATCCTCATATCATTGTCCTTATCTGTTTTGGGGCATGTTATTTTTATGTGTAAAATATATCTCTGTTCTTCCAATGGCCTAGACTATCATTTGAGAGCAAATTGAAGAAATTTCATATTTTGTGAAAATGTGCCAGTGCCGCTCCAAGTCTTTGTGGTGTAAATGCTCAGTGATGTTGTTAAGGCATCTCGTGATCGCCAAGGTCAGAAATACCCCTTTTAACAAAATGAGCCTCGTATTGTGCACAAACGATCCTAGGCAAATATATATTTTTTCTAATTCTTATAAGGAGACGAACATGTTAATGCACATTAAAACACAATTTGACTCGATTTTAATTTTTTCCTTGTACTAACATTTCCCCCATTGAAGAAGGGGGAAACAGTCCAAAAATTTGCACCCCATCATTTTCTGACCCGATTGAATGAAAAACAGCAAGAAAATCAACTTTCGCACCAAAATCCTACGGAAACAGACATACTTGTTTGGTATGTCATTTTATTGACATACCAAACCACACTAAAAGGCGGTATCTTTCTCCGTGAGACTTCTGAGTGGTTTGGCAAGTATCTTGACAAGTAGTTGACGCATCCGAATATTTTCTGTACTGTCTTTTTGTTCTGCGGTACTTGTGACCCTGGTAAAATTTCCAGTACTGTACTCGAAATTTCTTTAGGTGCAGATTCGAAACACACCTCCGAGTACATTTTGAGTACATGGATAGTAAAAATAATATCAATCACTCCACATGTTCACTCATAAAAGTCTAAATAAATGTGCATTTCGATAACATTGTACTGGAAATGTACTAGAAACATACTCGAAATAAAGTAAATTATACTCAAAAATGTACTTCTTTTGAATGTCTACGTTTCCCTCTATTTCTTTCCCTATTTCCCCACAACAACAATAATTTGATTAATAATTGGAATAACTTGTAATTTCTTTTTGTAATTAATAAATAAGTACAATAAAAGTAGTGTGAGTTTTAAGTGACTCTTATGCTTCAGCGAAGCGTAAAAGCATAAGTCATATTATCTCAAGTGTAGGCATCAATATGCATCCTATTGTTCTCTTTGTGTGGTCATCACCTCGCTAAGGATGCTGGGCGCTTTGTTTCCTTTCCCGCCGTTACCCGCATTTGGTCATTACGTTGCAAGTAGCCGTCCGTGTAGGATGTTGTGTTGTTTTGTGTATTGGTGAGAGAGAGAGAGACAAAACTTATAAAAGATTGGAGGACGTTCATCACTGGCGTGTATACTTTACTATTATACATTGACTTATAAGACTACAAGTTCAGAATGGGAAGGAAACGAGGAACAAAACGTAAAGCTTCTCAAATGAAACCCAGTTCGTCACCAACGAGACAGACCAGAGCTCAGTCACGAGCAATGAGGCAACTTGCTTCTGCGATAACGCAACACCATTCTCATACACAAGCCAGGAGTTCCAGTTCGAGTGTTGAGGTAGACAATTCTGTTAGGGCTAGTGGTGAGCAAGGGAACATCTCTGTTCCAAGAACAATCGCCGATAATTCGGGGACAAGTAATTCTTCAAGGGATATAGTTGCGGCAAGTGTGAACTCAGGTGATACGTTAATTCGCAGAAATGCTTCGCAAGTGGTAGTGCCAAATTCGGCGGTCTTGCCGGTGGATTCCATTCAGTCACTTCCGGGTAGCGGCAATCAAAATGCTATGCCTTCAGCAGCGTCAAATCAAAACGTACTGTCTGTTTTGGACGGTGGTTCATCTTTACCAAATGCTACGGGTACTGTTGATTCTTCAGTCGCTGCGGCAGCGAACTTTGGTGATCAAAATTCGACTCTTGGAGCTGTTAGTGATGTTGGTTTTGTTGACGTTCAACGGGGT
>JAMKCH010006435.1:0-58219 GCA_023653785.1 Ophioderma brevispina | reverse complement strand
ATAGAATTTTCTGTTTTTTAAGGCATTTTTTAGGGTTTTTTAACGTTTTTTTATGGTATTTCGTTATTTTGCGTTATCGACCCAGTGACATGGGGCCTTACATAATAGACCTTTTCATACCATTTACACAGTGCTTGGATAAGTTGATCCAATCAGGCATGACATAGTATGCACGTAGATTTACGGACTGAGTTTCGCGGACGAACCCCAGATTTGCCATGTTAGAAAATTGAGCCTTTAAGTAACACTTCGCTATCAAGAGTAACTAATTTGCTACGGGATACTAGCATGATATCATCACCATGAAGCGCTTTCCATAGTTTTTTCCAATATCACTTTCTCTAACTCTAGCAATCAAACCGGTGTAATTTTTATATCCACCTACAACGGTATTACAGAATAGGGCACACTGTTAAAAAAGTTTCCGTAAATTTACGGAAATTTCTGGCAGCAGTATTTCCAGTCATTTTTAGGGTAAAATTCAGAAATTTCTGTCCATTAATAGCCGAATTGTTGACGTAATTTTACAGAAATTTGTCTCATATTAATTGAAAAAATGTGTATTTTAACTAACTTTTTTCCGTAATTTGAAATTACGGAACCAAAAAAAAAATTCCGGAAATATTGCTGCCAGAAATTTTGAAAATATTTCCGTAAATTAACATTTTTTATGTTTTTTGTTTTTTATTTTATTGTTTTTGTAAAACAGATTTTCCGTAAATTTACGGAAAATCTGTTTTCTTAATTTACGGAAATTTTTAACAGTGCACTCGATTCATTGACTCTTCACGAACATTAGTTTCACGCTTTATCGCTGTCGTCTATGGAGCCCGGACTATAGTTCCCGGCGGACTATATCTCCTTTTACACCGGTTACCCTATTTCGATACCACTTATCAGCATCTCAATAAGGTACAGCATTAATATTTTCTTTTTTCTTTCTCATCAAACCACTAGTACAAAGGATTTCGGCCGGTTTAGTCTTTCGTTAATTATATAAGCACTTATCTCAATAATCTGTTGGTAGAGTTTCATCAGGAGATTCACTTTCAAATTCGTCTTGAATTTCTATGCTTATCAGTTATACACGGTGTTTCATATTAGTTAAGGTACGTTTGAATGAAGTTCAAGTTCAGTTCTTTAAGTTCAAGTTTATTCATCATACACAAAACAAAATATAGCAAGTAGAATAACCGTAATAACCGAAACATCCTTTGTTAAGGCACATAAGAGTGTCACGCAAAGTTTGAAAATATATTCATAGCCATGATAGAAAACATGCACCATTTAAAATATTATAAACATCCAAAGCGACGCTTACGGAAAGCATATTTACAGAAAAAGGAACCATTTATTTAGCAACAACTTTGGGCATATCTGCTACCGTTTTTAAGTATCCTATGAAGCACCAAGAGCTTAATTGTCTTAATTTACAATATCTATAATATATGCTACACTTTCACTAAATCTAATCGTAAGGACGGAGACGACACTTCAACAAATCACTCAAATCTCTCTAACAACGTTCAGTTATTATGCGAAATAAAGTTTTCGTTTGCAGGCCCGTACGCGGGGGGGGGGGGGGGGGGTGCGAACATTTTACTAACCAACATACAAAATACAAAATATCAACCAACATACAACCAACAAATAACCAACACACAATATACGTGGAATACCTACCAAAACCACCGGATGAAGTGGGGCCAAGATTGGTTTATACGACTCGTTTGGATTTCTTGACGGTTAAATATTTTCTGCTAGTTAATTGTTTTTAAACTTGGCGACATTTGTACGTTTTAAAAGGTCTTGGATGGATACACTAGGTACTGATACAATCATGGTAATAAAGATTTTCCACACTATTATCAAATTGCTCACTTTCGATGGATTGAATCACGCAAACGGAGCAAGTTGTACTCTAAAGTTCGAAATGGATGGCCACCAAATATAATTTTCACTTTCATTTTCGATAGCTACTAGATAAAAGTAAATCCCGTGGAAAAGTGCATATACTTTCTTCATCATATATGTCGTGTTCAATAACATACAATAGCCATGGAAGAAAACAAATTCTTCACAACTTTTTCAAATACTCAACGGAGTTGAACCCCATCAACGAATTATTATGGGAGTATAATATTTGTGCTTCTTTAATCATTGGGGTTCTTGGGAACAGTTTTGTTATCTTCGCTGTACTTGCATCGGAAAATTACAGACTTTCAAAACAACATTTTTGTGATCGACCTTACTGTAGCGGGACCTTTTGACTTCTTAATGATTACCTTGCATGTGTGGTCATTATTTAGCCCAGACGCTTTTTGCCTTGGTACCGAATGGGGGCTATGTGGCGTTGGTAGGAAGCTACCGTTTTAATCTGTGTTAGGATGTAGCGTATACACACTCGCATCTATCAGTATTAGACCGTTTGATGTTCTTACCACCCAATCGGACAGAAAAACTCGCAAACTGCCACTCCATTTGATGCCGTTATAGGGGTTTCACTGACATGGATTATAACCTCATTAGGAAACATCATTCCGCACATCATTTGGGCGCGGGACGATTTGGTTTAAACGAGAAATATCACGTCTGTGGAGCGGAGACGACGTCTCATCCACGCCATCGACAACTAGAAATTTCACAAACCTTCTGCATGTACACTTGCTTTTATGATTATTGTCGTTTCCTACATGTTGATTTTTTGTCATCATTCGTGTCATACAACGATATGGTTAAAAAAATACGTCGGCCAGAATATTAACGGCTTATGGCGGTTGTCGAAAAAATAACAATTATAAAAAACAATTCGGACATGGCAAAAAACAACTTAGACAACGCCAGATAAAAAGTACTAGAAACATG
The DNA here is from genome assembly GCA_023653785.1 of Ophioderma brevispina. Lineage (NCBI taxonomy): Eukaryota > Metazoa > Echinodermata > Ophiuroidea > Amphilepidida > Ophiodermatidae > Ophioderma > Ophioderma brevispina. The sequence goes on along the minus strand of JAMKCH010006435.1, from coordinate 55,354 downwards.
TTTATGGGTTTGAGCCTTCATCTTGTGGGCACTCACGCCGTACAGCTATTTGCCTGATTTTCCCACAGCTCAATGCGTCAGTTGTAGCCGCAGTATTTGTTACAGCCAACTCTTGCATAAATGGTCCGTCTGTATGGCTTCAAGCACCCAAATTTCAAGGAGGGAAAGTATTAAAGGCTTTGCTTGAAAAAAATGCCACATTGTCTTGTCAGTAGTGTTCCAGAACAATCAAAAGTTTTTCGAAGAGACTTCGTAGTGTTATAGTGATAGACAGCAGATCAGGTTAATATTTGTAGCCAATTAAAGGGAATGATATCATCTAATAAATTTGGAAGGGAAAAAAACTCCAGAGCGGCGTAGTGACAGCAAACACGGCAGTGCATAAAGTTGTTGACTTTGTGCATGTAAAACGTTTAAAAGTACTACCTCTTTTAAATAGAGGGCTGTCGTGCCTTACAATGATGCATCTTTTTCTCAAAAGCGGTATTTTATTTATGTCGATACAATTTAGAACTTTCTAGATCTGATACCAGGACGTTGCTACGACATCTAAGTATATGCAGTACTGTTGAAGGGACACGGAATTTTCTGGAATGCAAATTTCTCGAAATTGCACTAGTAGAAAACTACAGGAAAACCTATCGAGAACTTTTTGAGGCTTATTGGACAAACAAAGTGAAAAAAATAGAGTTCGATCTTCTGTCGTGCACGACAGGAAGACAATTTCTTATTATTCACTTGAGGTGCGAATTCATATATTGGTGCTAATTCCATATTAAAAAAATAACACGTTTGGGGAAAAAACTGATGCCCATTTTTTTTCTGGAAATGTCCTATGACATAATAGCGAATTATTGGCGTAGGGTGATATTTACGATTTAAGAAAGTTGAAACGCATGATCGCATCAGCCTTGAAGAATAATTTAAAACTAGTCAACAGCACACTTCCATTTGGGAATCCGAAATCGGTGATACCAATCACATACTCTCAGAGTGTGGAAGCTGAATTCTCTTCTGATTCATGAAGCTGGTGGAGTCCTAGATCTTGCCGGTATTCCCAGAAAAGAATTCCAACTCAAACAGTTTCAGGAATCTTCACGACCCCGTCTATCTTTATAGTGACCCAAAACGCGTGCGTCGAGTCTAACACTATAATTAATCTTCGATCCAAAACATGAGTAAACGCAGTGAAGAGTGCCAAAATGCACAAAAGTTTAGAATGTACATCAATTTTACTTGGAGACCATAACTCCCGTTTCATGTGTCGTGGTGAAGCAAACAAAATGACAAATGTTCTTAAAAAGGTCTATATTGGTCAAAACAAGAAAAAAGCAACAAAAACATGTTTTCAAGCGGTTCGATGGGGCACAACAATAAATTCACTCCACGTTTGGTGTAATGTCGTTAGTTCGTTAAAAGAACACCTGTGGATAATTGCAGTCCTTTGCGGACTGGTTCCTAGTGAGATGTTATATAATAAATTGAAGAGTAGCTTGATCATCAGCTAAAGGATTATTACAAAATTTTGAAATTCGATTCTCTGTAGAAACTAACCCTTCGACTGCTGGCCCTGAGTCGAAAGCGGATAGAGGCATAACGTTCGGCTCAAAATAATATGGCGCTGTCATAATTCTGCCTTCTAAAAACAATATATGCTATAATTTTATTAAAAAAATGCAATTCATTGAAAGTGGCAGTTGTGATCTATAGGGACATGGGTTATTCCAAATATTGTCACGCGGGATGCAAATCAGAGAGCGCGATGTGGTATTTCTACGTATAAAAACGGCTACTTTATACATGGTCACGTGACGCGTAGTGACCAAATCGCGTACGCCGATCAACGAGTATACATGACACGAGGTATTAGATGGAATGTTCCATTACGACATTAGGGGTGTGCTTTGATGTGCACTAAGATACCAAAAATATTGAAAGCTTGTTTGTGTTTTATTCAACAAATATTCCGAATAGTGTGTTTGATGACAGTCAAGTATATCGGGCTTCAATATTTTTTGAGGATAACAGCCGTACGCAGTATGCTCAGTGCGGGGATCATTGTACACAAGTTTTCGTTTTTACTTCTTACGCATACCTATTTCTACATGCTACCAAAGAAGTGACCAGAAATCGATTACTGCATGGCCATAAACGTTGTTTAGACCGACGTTCAACCAATCAACAATACGCGAATTACCCTCATGATGTTGTGAACAGAAAATCAAAAAGTGATCATCCTGTCATTTGCAGAGGGTCTTCTTACGGCAGAAAATTTCATGATTGATTTTTCTCTTAGAACCGGTGATCCACGACTACACCAGAGTTTTCTAAAAATGGGCCATTCTTAAAAGAGTAAAACCTTTGATAAAAAATGAAGTTAATGTATTGCAAATTCTTTACATTGTTAACATCCTTCGAGAGTTTCCTGCATGATATTTTAAGCAATATGTCAACTCAAACTCCCTCATTGCATTTGGGGGAGAAGTAGAGAACCGTCTTGTGGTCTCCGCTGTTAAGCTGCGTAGCGAAAGCCAAAAGGAAAACTCCGAAGCGAAGCAGCGAACTAAATCTCGCAACTCCAAAAACACTGTTCTTCCATCACATCAATTCTTAAGTATACCCATATCATGACTAGACTCAGCGCAGGCTTTTCTAAGGTTGCCTTGACTATAGTGTCAGATGTGCGAGGTTTTTCCAGTGCAAAAAGTACCATCATTGCTGATTTGTGTAAACAATCTCCATTGCGATGTCTTGTCTGCAGGACACCACAGAGGAATCAATAAACCACCGCCCAACCATACCAGTAATGGTCCTTGCCACCGATAGAAACACCGAAGACAATACGGAAGTGCTATATGTGAGAACAGGTACCACAGTAGAAGCAACCTCAAGTCTTGATAACAACATCGACGGTCCTCACCATTGAGCTTAGTTATGTCAAGTACATCTGTATACAAAACCCCTCCAATCAGTAGACTTCGAGCACCCTCGACTCAACCCTGGGAATTCACCCAAACCTCACTCTTCATTGGCGACTTCAACAGCAATAGTACCCAATGTGGCTACAATGAAACTAATCAAGACGGACAAGCTGTCGAAGAATGGATCGACAGTCAACATTCTACGTCTCTTTCACGACTCTAAGCTGCCGACATTCATTTCATAGTGCTCGCTGGAAGAGAGGTGATAACCCTGATCTAGCTATTGTTAGCAAAAAACATCTCTACCCTTTGTAGCAAGATTGTCTGGATCCTGTTCCACAAATTCAACATCGCACCAATGGGTATCCAAGTCAATGCTGCAGTAAGAACCAACAAAGTGCCTTTGAAGCGCCGCTTTAACTTAAAGAAAAGCAGACTGGCAGGATTCACTGATGACCTCGATCAGAACGTGAAGAGATTGCCTCCAAAAACCCAATAACTATGAAAATTGCCCAACTAGTAAACAGGACTGAGGAGACTCATACCCAGAAGCTGTAGGAAGGAATATATACCAGCCTTTCCAAGATGTGCTTACAGAGAATATCAAGATATATCACAATGTTTGAAAATTAAAAAAAAAAAAAAAACCGCTAAAGGTGAGGAAGTCTCGGAGAGGATCTTCCCCAGGAAAAGATCAAAACCTGGCAAACGTTAATTGAATCCACCTATATACCCATAACAGCAAGGAAAAGCATGGTCTACCATCCGAAAGGTTCAAGGGGATCCAACAGAACCTCCACAGCAGCCAAATGTACACCAACCAAAAGTTGCCACCAACTGCTTTTAAAATGGCAAGTGCAGCAAGAAACCAAGAAGATCAAACTAGACCCCCATAAGAGGTATAGTGGTGACCCTGGTTTCACTCGCCCCTTCAACATGGACGAATTGGAATCCGGTATTGCTAAACCTAAACCAGGAAAAGGCAGTAGGCCTTGAAAAACATCTATGAGAAAAACTAAAAAATCTTGGCCCAGTAGCAAGGAATGGCTTCTTGAGCTCTACAATGTGCCTTATTTCCCACAAGGGAGTGTGCTGCACCTCTCCTGTCAACATATATACCAACGACCAACCTAGGAGTGCAGAAAACTGTCGTTTATTATGAGACGATCTTGGAATTAGCCACAGATGCCGGACTTCACAGTTGTTGAAGAGAGGACTCTCCAAAGCGTGGAGGAAACTATTTATGAGGAAAACCACCTTACGTGCAAATCCATCAAGCACACAGGTGTGTGCTTCCATCTATGCAACCGTGAAGCCAAACGTCGTTAAAGTTACCTGGTCGGGAACTTTCCCTGGAGCACTGTGATAACCCTGTCTACCTGGAGTCCTTGGGACCGCACTTATATTCTTATAAGACCACATGAGAAGACGAAGAGTAAAGTATGTTCACGCCAATAACTCTGAACAAAACTCACTGGCACCAGATGTGGTGCTCGCCCACTGACCTAAGATCGACGGCACTTCCCCTGTGCTATCAGGTGCAGAGTATGCCTGCCCTGTATTGGAAAGATCAACCATGCCAAGAAGCTGATCAGCGTTAAATGCCTCTGCCGGCTTATCACAGGATGCCTCCGTCAACACCAACGGAAACTTGTACCATCCTTGCAGGAATGCTCCACAGCAACCGTCGTAGGTAGCGAGCAGCAAGAGCCGTAGCTGCTGGGAAAGTATCCAATGTGAAGCACCCTATGTCTGGAAAGATACCTGCTGCCAACCGCCTTAATCTAGAGAGGGGGAGAGTTGCTTAAGAAAAGTCCAACCTCTTGAAACAGCTCTAAGGAAGGTTAAGAGAGTCGCCGTGTGGAAAGAAAGACTTGCCATATGCAACCAAGTAAAAATCTATCGGTATGAAACCTGGGAGCCATCCCACCTGGAGAGGGTGGGGTGGTGGGGGGTGACTCCTCATGGGTGAATGGCGATGCCTAAATAGAGTGAGAACAGAATGGCCGATCTAAGGGGTCCTTGCAGAAGTGGGGCATCTGGAAGCAGAAGCCAGGTACTACCTGTGGTTGTGGAACAGCATTACAGACAATGGAACACCTCTTGTCTGCCCACTTGCTGGAGAACCAAGGCACAAGCACGGACCTTGCGGAATTTCAGTGAAGCAGCCAGGACGTGGTACCCATCTCGGGCTGGATTCATATTGAGAGACACAGTGTTTGGACACGATAAGAAGAAGAAGATTGGTAACATGAACGTCTTAATATTTTGGGATCAAAAAGTGAGAGTATTAACATTTGCTTCTTTGTTTTATATTAATAGCTTTTAATTTTGTTTGAAATACGCCTAAATATTGGATGGACTTCAATCTCTAAATTATGTTGACAAAATACAAATTGTAGACGAAAGAGACAAAGTAATTAGCAGAATTAAGGAATTGATATGTCACAACACGTGACCAAAAATACAAAGAGTTTTTATTACTAGAAAACCAATGTCTCAGTAACGTTCATATTCATTCAAAAGCCAGTTATATGTACCTTCCGTTATTCACAATAAATGTTTTAGATCTTTCCTCTTTCAAAAGTTATTGATGTGCCTAATTACGGTCACACACGTGACCGAGCACTCACCATGTTAGTATTCGAAGGACACAAATTCTGGTCATATTGAAGAAGATGTTAACTTCAGTGTTAACTTTTATTATCAGTTAAAATATGAATACGATCAGTCTTAAAAACAAGAAAACAACAATAATTTAATTAAAAGACTGGTTTAAACTTAATTCCATTGTTTGGGGGGAAGTGCCAAATTTATTTTCAGACTTGCAACTATTTAAACATGAAATCTGCATACTAGGAGCAGCATTGCTGTTTGGGCAAAGTTTAGTACTGATGGCATTTGTAATGAAAGTGTTTTGAAATGTTGAGAATATGGAAATCCTCAAGATTTTTTAAAACTTCGTTTTTGGTGCACTTAACATGGTCATCACTTTTGTGTTATAAGTCCCTGGAGATGCCAACCCGTACCCCATGTTCCACACCTGACGTACTTAGTGATGTGAATTTTGTTAATTAACCAAGTAAAGTTTTGCTTGTTTACATTTAATTACCATGGTATGTTGTAATGACAACATACCAATGTCATTTCTGAATAAATATAAGAATGTGAGTACTTAAATAGTCACAGATTTTCAGTTGAGTTTGAATTCTAAAAACACTTTGTCTGAGGTCACAAACGTTACCGAACTTTATTTGCCCCTCATGACAAAATAACAATCTGGCCGAAGTGGAAACATTAATTTTTGGGTTAGGTTTGGACTAAAGGTTTTTCATGATACAAAAGTAATAACAGAATGGTATATGGCAAAGCATTGGGTTGAAAATCGAATTTCCCGTGTTTAGCGTCACAAACGTGACCGAAGAATGGCCCAATTGTTGTAACGCTACATCCCTACACGCATACCAATTGGTAAGCTCCTCCCACCAGCTTTGAAATAATGGGCAGCAGAGGTAACAGAATTTGCTTTTGAAGTGGTGGTAATTTTCCCAACCCAAACACGTCAAATAGAAACTAAACAGTCCCAAAAAGTTTCTTTCGTCGCAATAATACTCGTCCCTATTACAATATAACGTTGAGACTGCACTATAGGAGAGAATTGGTTTGAAGTTGGGTTATCCATGTCAACTAGAAGTGTAGGCGTTACATGGGAGTCTTTGACATTATCAAACGACAAGGAATTAATCACCCCTTTGCACAAACGAACTTCTTCCCACATTGTTAGATCCTACTGAAAAGCGCGCCACTGCTTATTAATAACCTTGGTTGGGTCATTTTATGCTTATACCAAAGCACAGAAGGTCAAACAGATTCGCACTGGGCCAAAATCTCATATTACAATTTCTTCTATAATAATTTCTAGAACCTAATAGTACAATTAGTGTTGCAATAGATCGAATTCCATATTAGCGAAAATGTTATTGTTTTAGTACTGACATCGGGTCTTTATGTTCTTGACAGTGGTAAATATGCACAAGGTAAAATTACACTCACAAAATTTTTCCTCTCCATGAAATTCTTCAATTAAGAGTGTTGCTCAGTTCCGATATTCCGTGTTTTTCATCCACTTCACATGGCTATCGGAACCTCGTGCCACCGCGCATTGTTATTTCCTGGTTTGTACATGCACGACCCCGAGGCAGTATTGTTGGAATAGATCACACCACATGTTTTATGCATGGTGTGACGTCCCCCGTAATTACACTTCTTGCCTCGATTTGTTGGTGTTTTCATAGTTCCTTTGGACGTGTGTATCGCAAGGAGTATCGGTTCCGGTGCAAACCAGACGCCTTTATAAATATTTTGAAGTGTCCCGGGTAAAAGTTTGTACGTGCTTTGTAGTAATCAAAATAGCAGATAAATAAAACGGAAAATGGTATTGTTAGTACCTTTGTTCGCATCAAATAATACTTATATCTTTATATAAAAGATAAATTTACTGTGATTATTATCCATCGAAACTCACACTTGAAATGGGTCTAAGCTACTCTTTATTTTTATTTGAATTTAAAAAAAAAATATGTTGAAATTTTCTATTGTGCATTAAAATTCAAAACAAACTATGCTTTTGTTTCAAGAAAATTTACAGTCTAGATCAATATTTAATATCAGATAAATAGCGGGGACTGTAGTGTAAGAGTGTGCGCTTCCGTAAATTGTGAATTTTTGCACCAATTATTTAGGCATTGGATAATCCATAAAATTGATGAAGCAGTTGCCAATCCCCTTAATGGCCCCCAGCTTGGGTTTCAAGGTTATAACTCCTGGTAGGTGCAACAAGGCCGATTACATGTAAACACTTCCCGGTTATCAGGGCAAAAGATACAAAAAGGGGTTGTGACAATTAGCGACCCGGGTCACTAGTCACCCACCCTCAATTCAGCAGACTTTACGGAATCACATGCTAATTAGCAGTTTATTCCGTTCTGAATTCAGTGTGGGGTCACTAGTAACCCAGGGTCGCTAATTGTCACAACCCTAAAAAAGGGCTGGATTTGGCAGATCGATCTTGTCCCTTTCCGATTTCTCCACAAAAAGAGTGCACTCTGCCTCTTCTGCCACCCACTAGCCAGGGGGGGCCGGCCAAGATAGCGTCGTTTTTTGCCGTTCCCAGAGGTGTAGCACGTAATCACTAAACTTGACAAATATTCTAAAGTCGAAAATATGTTTTATATCATCTTTTGTCCCACTCAATCGTTGAGTTTAATAATCAACTCCAGTCTAAGTATTTTTTTTGATGAATAACGGTACAAACGGATCCATTTTGAACGGGCTCGCTTGACCCTCATTTCAATCGCAGAGTCAACCGCTATTTACAGCTGCGTCACCACTTACCAGGCCCGGTACCAGTAGCCCCAGGGTAGCCATGCATCCACCGTAGGAATGATTGTTTGAACCTGCATGTGGCAATCCTCTCCTGTCCGGTCTTTAACGATTTGATGATAGGTTTGCAGCACATTATGCACCCCCGATTAAAGCAGGCAATTAAAACGGGCCGCGGCTCCGTCGGAAAGTCCCACTCGCCACTCACTGATCTATTTATACACGCGCACAGTGACTTTCAAAATTCCTGTCACTGTTCAGGGCTCGTCCAATGACTCGTTCGGCAGTTTTGCGCTATGAATGAAGCTTGTCCGCCACCGCCTGCACACTAACGGACGCTACCCCCTGATAAAAACAGAACCTTAATTAAAGGATTCACTTCTACAGTAATTCCAGTGGTGATACCAGAATATCTTCAAAACGGGGAAAGGCTAGATTCTGGAGGGTGCAGTAACATGAACAAAACTCAAGGGTTTCAACCAGTTCTCTAAAAAGCGTTCTTGACTCTGCGCTTAACGGTGGGTGACCCTATCATTATCCGATTTTTCATATGTTCCCCTACATAGAAGCAAACCATCAAAAGTCTTATTACAAAATTTTTGAGTTTTAAATCGGCCAGTGGAAGCAAAAATGTGGACTAAATTGGCCCATAAGACGGTGTTGTTTGAGTAAATGAATGCGGTATGACATATTGGAGAGGTTTTGTTCATAAAATCAAAAGAAAAACATTTCCTGGTCTAACCGGGGGTCGAACCTTTTCACTTGGGTAATTGAGAAAAATATGATAACTGTCATTCATACTTTCCGGGGTCAGGTTTGGAAAAGTAATCGTAATCATCAAAACCTTGGTCACCCTGTGTGATGGTCAAGAGGTACGATCGAATGCATTGGGGCCATTATACGTCGCGACTTGACGTGAATCGATTGCACTGTCCGTCATAATTGACCTTGATATCAAATGCTGATTGTATTGTGTATTGTATTATCCCCTAAATCCCGTATGATGAAAGTAGTATGCATTCCCGCCATATCAGGCATGATGGGAAAACAAACAAATAAAATACGCAGCACACGCAGGGAAAGGAGTTGTGGAGCTAGGTGTAAGTCATATTACATGGTAGACTACTCTGTAGTCCTTGTTTTGGTTTTTTTACTTTATTTTTTCCAATGTGTGTGTGTTTTTTCCCTAGTAGGCCTATCGCAAAGAGAAATGATAAAAACAATAGCGGAGGGGTAGAGGCGCGATAACTATAACCGTGAGAATTTAACTCTTTATCATGAAGGTCATTGACGGAGCGCGGTAACTACTCCACGTTAATTTTCACTTCACCACGGGCGCCGGCGGGCATATTTTTTTCCGAGGAGGGTGGTCACTGAACTCTCGCGATCACAACCTTAAACAGGATCATAAAGGGAGGGCATTCTATTGAATGATACTATTCGATAAAAAAGCTGGTATGTGGAAACAGTTGCCCTCTTACATGAAAGTCCCTGAAGGTATCTTTTTGTGGTATAAGCCATTGTCATAAGGGATCTAGGCCTAATTAAGCATAGTTACGGCGTGAATTGCGTCAGAATTAGAAATAGAAGAGGCAATGTAATTGATAATAAAATAATGATAATGTGCTAAATGGGTTAAATACGATGGGACAGCACACAAAAAAAAATTTAAAAAATGCAAAATCGATAGCATAGGCTAATTAAATGGAGTATGTTTGTTTTCTTGTTGTTGTTGTTGTTTTTGTTTTTAATCGGTTTTATGCCCCTTCGATTTAGTCTGTTTATACCACTAAACTGTTCCTAGGAAATCTCATATACTTAGAAATCTCGTTTTCCCATTATATGAGTCTTTCCCGGTTCATTTGATAACACTTTAAATTCGTGGAACACAAAACACTATCAGTCATTGAACTCTTTCATGAAGTGGTAATACAGGATAGTTGGAGCGGAAATACATTCCAATTCACTTTATTCGAAATTGCGAAAAGATCGAGGTATGGAAAGCAGATACTTACCTCGCATTTTCAGTAAAAGTGTAACAAAGTGGGGTTGCAACCCCCATAAATGTGGTTCCTACTTTGGTAAAAAATATGCAAATTATTCACATTAGCGAATAACTTAAAATAAAAAAAACATTTTTTGAACAGAATCATTATTTGTTTCTGAGCTTGAGGATCAAATGCCCGATAGCCATTCAATGGGCTTGGTTCAAAATAGACTTCGGAATATTTGGCCACATATTTGATATAGCAGAAGATGGTGAAACTATTCGAGTGTGTTATATAGATAAACCACCTTGCTTCACTTTTTACCAAAGTTATAGCAACTTAGGCATGCGGCCAAAGCCGAAAAAAGATGATCGGATAAGGGACAAGTCGGGAGACCTCTGGAAAGTACATAAAATTCTTCCGGAATAACCTTTCCTAAAATTCATAGAACTTCAGTTATACGTATGTTCTTACGTTAGTATGTGCACATTCTCGAGAAAATATTAAATGTCATCTCAATTAATGCCCTGAAGATCAGGGACTACCGGATGTACACCATGATGCACTGACTCAAGCAACTAATGGGGGCTATGTGAAAAGTCAATCCGATTGTATGTAGAAGACCAACATTTCACAGATTCTTTTTCAACTGGAAATGCAGAGCCACTGTTATTATCCATGCAGCTGACAAGATTGCAGGGTGTTATACCATCACCACGATTTAGATTAAGCTAGTTTCATGACGTGGAACACGAATTACCCGTCCTCTTTCACCGTTAAATAAAGTTAGAGGTTCTACGGTGTATTAAATTTTTCTTTATGACCCTATATTTCATCCCTTATTCGAAAGAAACGAAGGTGAACAAAACTCATGAAGAAAAAAATTGTTGGCAAACGTGACCTACATTCTTGTGCAGAAACCAAACCGTAAACTTGCAGCGTCCTCCGACCCATTCTATGCAATTATTGCGTTAATAGCAGAAATCGAAAACCTTTCACCTATATGAAATGCAAGGGGAACCGGGCCAAGCACACTTTTAATGAATAGAAAAGAGGTCCTTATTAATATGATTAAGTTCTGGGTGTTGGGTTCTGCGCCAAGATGTAGGTCATAGCTTGCCAATCAAAATTTCTTCATGATTTTTGCTCATCTTAGTTTCCTCTTGAATAAATAATAAAATATACGCTCAAAGTTATTGAACTCCCAGCAGAAGTTTGAGTTTTATTTTCTTAGTGAATGAGATGTACTCATCTAAACGGGCGGTGGAAAACCAATTCAAAGCTTTTAAACGTCATGGACAATAACAAGGCCTTTGCAGTTCCAGAGAATCTGACGTCGTTGTCCTATTCTAACAAAAATACATAAAAAATTCTAACCCCTTCATCCTCGGCTCCCCATCTCTTTAAAACACAATCCCTAAACACCTACCCAACCTCCCACACAAAAATCCTATCTACTTAAACATAAAAAATAACAGATCCCATCATAACTTAACCGCATCACCTCCCCCATACCACCCACCACAACCCTTCCCTACCCCCTACAATCGCCGCAACCATCCCTTCACCCCGCCCCCCCTGATCTCCCTAGTACCCTCTTACACCCGCAAATATTAATCACTCCTTCTATCCCCGCCCGCTACCTCATCATTGCACTTAACCCACCCCAGATTATACCCAATCAACTACAACACCACTACCTGAAATCTCTTACCAACACTTCTCCTAACTCTAAAGTCCCCAAAATTATCACTCAACCTCCAATCCCCAAACCCAGAAAATAAGCCTACATATCCAACATTCGCCAAATAATATGGACTTCAAACTAACTATCATATAAAAGGGCGGATGACTATCAATAGCACAATTATTTGCCGGAATCAATTAATCATGTGTATCAGTGGCTATGTGAAATTTTGCTTAATTTAAAACAAAATTTGGGATTTTTTTTGTATCAGGGCCTCCCTGCCGGTCGGCCTTCGGGCGCTCAAAAAAAAATCGCCAAAGTGGTACCAAAACCCCAGGGACGACGTACCACGCCACCAATCTTGGGATTTTTCAGGAGCGCGCGCGGGCCGTTCGTCGGGGGTGTGTGGTAGGTTTTCCACCGCATGATCGAAAAAAAATTCCACGCGCGGGTGCGGGTTTCCCCATGGAGGGTGGGGGTCAACCCGTCACGCCGCCATCAAACTTACTTCGAGACGTAAAAAAAAAGGAATGGACTACTCAAATTTAGTTACATGAATGTATTTACAAGAGTTGCAAACAACGTCATCTTTTACAATTCCTTGCCATCAAAAACATCACCGCAAAAACACGATGATGAAAGTCTCCCATTTATCGCTTTTTCAACCGCGATAGACACACGAGGACGGGACCTTCTTTCTTTTCAATCTTCCTAGCATCGACTTAGGTTAGGTATCCATACGTCCCTGACGTCGTCCAGTGTTCAGATTGCTGGTGCGCTCTCGCCATCGCTGTGGTGTATGTAATTTCACGCCACTATGTCATGCATATTATGGTTTCATTTGTTCCAATTTATTCGTGTTGATAGCGTGTTGGGTTCCGGGGTCTCATCGTTAGCGCGTGTAGGGCATTGAAGTCGTTAAGTGTAAAGGTAGACCATTATTATACTAAGGAATAGAAAAGTTCAAATCAGAAAAATTATTAATGGGTAGAAGTTAGATACCAAAAATATACCGATTCCAAAACTTACCGCCATAATTCAAGTGCCCCAAAAAATCGGCCATACCACCAGGCCTAGGGAAGACGTAGCCAACTCCTGGTGATGATGTGGATTATAAATCGAAACTTATCGAATTGCTACATACTTAGAGCTAAAATATACCCGATTCCAAAAATACTGCAAATACAATGTGCGCGATAACTTCTATTTCTCATAATAGAAGCGGAAGCTTGTTTCTATATCAATTACAGTACATTGATCTACTTATACTTTCTTTCTATAATTCTTGTTTGGTTGCAAGCTGCGTGACACATCTAGAATTCATATAAATATTTTTTTGCTCCATTTATGGATTATAAGAGCAACAATTAGAGTGAACCCGACCCAGGGTTGCCCTCCCCAACTGTACGGAGGAGGGTGCTCATTGCTGCTTGCCTTTTCTATTCCATGTTTTCGGCATCGGCGCGAATCTGTTCTTTCATTTCATACTATTTCTTTAACTTCCGTCCTAACTCTTCGGCGGATTGATTCTTATGCTCGAATAATTCTCACGCTCGACAGTATAAGCTGAAACTCTTCATGCTGGATATATTATCTTCAGCGCATGAGGACGAGTCCATTAACGCTTGTGACTTAGCGCGGCTAAATTTCCTTGAACGCGTTCGGCTTCTCCACTTTTTAAGAGGACTGCAAAGTGCGGATGCTCCGACAGATGCGGCAATCCATTGCGCTTGAAACAAATTCCAGGGGCTAGAGTACTCGCGCACATATTCAGTGCCCAAAGCGTCATATCCAGCATACCCGCACCAACGGCAACAACGCCGGATGTGGTGCTAATGTAGGAGAATGTATTGTAAATCGATTGTATCGGCGCCCATGGCTTAGTGTTCATTCTCGATCGAGGAAACTGGATCTCTGAAATCTGTTTAATCTGAATGCTATTCGTTATCTTCACTGGCAAGCCGTGAAGCTCATCTTGTGGATACAAAGGCGGTGTGTGGTTCTTTTAGGAATGATATATATAATGAAGTTATATTTTGCCAAACGGGGTATGGGTGTCCCCAGTATATAAGACCTCATCATCTGTGAGTCAAAACATGATGTCGAAGAAATGAGCACAATTCCTGTATTCAGATTTCTGTTGTAAAAACTTAAAATACCCATTTCTTTTACCCGACCTTATATATTTCATGTGCCTAAATCAACTTCCTTGTTCTCTTTTGTTGCACGCCAGTTATACCAGACACCTTAATTTTAGTTTGTGGGTGTTCGAATGTTATGTGGTTAGCTGCGTGGGTCCACTTGGAATGTTTCCGAATTATATTCAATGGCTAGTCAAGCATTTTACAGTGTATTTAAATCCCTCAGCGCTCCACCTGATAGTCAAAATTGAGATTGATTGGCTGTGCCGTTTTCGAATTTAAAGGTGGGTCAGTGGTATAGACCGGTGGTCTCCAGAGTCCCCCGGTTTAGCGAAAATAGAAAGGTCCACGGGGAAGGAAGGAAGATAGAAGATGTAAAAGTAATAACAACCTCGGATTCGACTCTGCATAAACCAAGTCTTGCTGGATTGTCTAACATCACTTTTTTGTGAGTTGACCTAACAGTAATTTATTGTGGGTTGGCATTGAAAAAGGTGTTGCCGTTGTTGTTTATATCATTTTTAAGTTCAACCAAAATCCTTCTATCCAAATCGATTTTTATTGCCCTAAACGAAAAATATTCTTAGTTCCATCATCAGGCGGGAAAATATATACCCCAAGTCGTACGGTCTGGTGTCGTGTTTGTGTTAATGATTGATCCCAACGTATTGTTTATTGTCGCATCTGTTTCAATCCACCGGCATTCAACATTAGTAATTTTATGTTATGCCATATCGAGATTTCCCGTCATGTATCACGGCCTTGCGGGACCTGCCTTATGAAGGCGCGATACAAATAGTTGATACAGATGCGGCACTAGCTGCGTGATGTCTTTTGAAGCGGTTCGCAGAGATTTACATTCTATGGTTATTCATGTCAAGATTCTCCATCCCATGTGTATGTGATTCAAGGGTGCCGGGTGAATCCGCGCATGGAAGGTATCCCCAAATACTTGGATGTGTTTCAATGGCCATTATATATTTAACAAATATTATTTTATTTCCAAGGTGAAAACCAATAGGCTGCCAGTGGTTGTCGAGTTTGTGTCTTACACCGTTCCCCCACTCAAATCTTGAAGTCGCTGAGTCCAACGTATGTATATTGCTTTGTAATTGTTTAAACTGGGGGTTGTCAAATTTTATCGTGTGAAATGAACCAAATGGTGCAGCAGATAATGGTATACTACAGATAACTGAGAGGGTTGAATCTGTTGGTTTTATTTAGTAAATTTTCAGTCGTGGTAATGCGTAGGTAAATGAGCACCTTTTGTGTGAATTCAGAGGGACGTCGATGGTATTCACACAGTAAGGCCAATTCTGTTCATAAATTCCAGATATATTTGATGGGCTTCAGTAAAGCCAGGGTGACCTTCCTAGATGGATGGATACTGCAAACGAGACCATTTGTCTTATCAACTGTGAATGTCAAACCGTCAAACAGTCAGTTTCTAGACTTAATATCAAAGTTGTACCGCCTGCTCGACAGTGAAGTTCTGCGATGCTGCATCTCACGCAGCCATCGGCATGTTTGGTCCTCATGAAATGTGTAGTAACCAATCCCAGGTCCAATCCTATGAATAGCAATTTGGCCAGCTAATGTTTCTGTGAAACTATAATGGTTTCCCTTTGCACAGTCATTAATTGTGATGAACAATTTAGTATATTTTATATAATTAAAAATGAGCATTCCGCCAGCTTTCAAATATAACCTGATGTAAGTACCGTACAGGCGGCGTATATGAGACGACTCATCGATTCAGTTTAGGAACCAAACACTATAGTGAATAGACACGGTAAAATTTAACGTTCGCTTTCCCAGCATATGGGTTAATTACAACTACCTAGAGTTATAGAACCCGAAATCTATGATGATGGCTGGCGAATAGATGCAATTTTGGCAAATAGCTGAACTTCGTATTGGGTGCTAATTCCGGCTGTGGTGTTCCAAATATGACCACATGAGACATAAAGACCCACTGATTCGGAGTTCGATTCAGGTCATGTTTATTATAAGATAAGGGCGTATTTTAGTGAGATGCCATGGTCCGCTGACGACTGAAGACTCAGGAATGCCTAGATACAACATAGACCGGAGTGCTTTGAGAGAATGCCCATGAATTGTCATCCCAACAAACGCCAATTTTCGACAGGAAGCTTGATAAGGGAATGGGATAGGTGTGCTAGATCGATGATAGCAACCCCATGTTATAAGAAATCCAAATTTCATAGACAGTAGGCTGTCAGAACGGGCAAAACACTCAGGGATATGGATATTGAAAAATTACAGCACTACCTCCGCCCAACTATTATGGACCTGATTGGCAATGGCCGGCTCCACTACAGCAAATTCTATATCTATGGAGCCGTCTTTCATATAGACAGTCCGATACAGTCATACAAGTCAGAGGGTACAGTTATGCCGCAATAGGCAGCTTTGTTTGTGATATGGTAAGGGCTTCACGCAGGCTGGAGTAAGCAGGATAAACGAGTCACTCGACGTTTGTTTGGGCAATCTTGGGAGCGCAATCTCAGGCAAGAACGTCTATTCTGGGTAAAGGCCAAGCGTGTGATGCTCAAAGGCATTTCTAGCAAAGGTGAATCTGCGATAATCAGCCGTTGATACACCTAGCTCGATTGAAAGGTACCAAGATACATGGGATATGCACGACGTAAGGATTGTGTCCTATGGTTTGGATTTGTACCATGATGCCCAGCAATATGGACTTGTACGTCGGCAGAATAAATGGTTATAACAAATTGCCTGTAGATGCTGGTGCATCGGATATTCCACTTGTATTGGGACATAATGCTATCCATACATGTTCATGGTAAATGATTCACGCCACTGCAAACACAACGCCCCACCAATAGATTTACAGCTGCTTGTCCAGTGCGAAGATATCGGACGTTGAGGACGGGGGGTATGGGGGTGTCCCCCATGTCGCAGCAGGGGGTACGGGGATGCAATCCCGAGCTAATAATGATGAGCGGGAAATTGCTCTTATTTGGGCCGTGTGCGGGCTATTATTCTTTGATTTGGTTATGGAGGTAGTTATGTAAACATACAGCAGACCACCAATTGCAACGATTAATGCCCACAGGTTTTATCAAAAGGAATCCAATACAGATGCACGCTGACTTTAGACAGGAAATAACAACTGCGCAATTCTGCAGGGTATAATGCAGGCAGTGCCTTATCGCCAATGTTGATTAGAGATCGCAATTTTTGCAGCATGTTTTATCCATTCTCGCGAGCCAGGAGGCGGTTTGGGTGTTGGCCCCGGCTGCGAGGTCCCGGGGTCTGGCGGCTTCGGGTCAGGGTTCTGGCCCCCCGGTATGGCCCTGGCTTTGGACTAGGTGGTTTTGGCTTGGACTAGGTTGGTTTGGCTTTGGGAGACTAGGGTGGTTTTGGTTTGGACTAGTGGTTTGGCTCTTGGACTCGGAGTGCATGTTCACACCAAGCGCAATGAGTGTAGGCAAGTGTAGAATTGCCATACCAATCGCTGTTAACACCGAGACGATTGTGAGTACTTGTTCCCGGAAGAGTGTGCGACTTCTCTCGCCTAGTGTAGATTCCGTGTCCCCGAAGAATTTAGTAAGCGAGTCTCTTATGAGTTGTAGCTGATTCTCACATGCCTCCTGGTCAGCTATGCTTTGTCACATTCATCATAGTCTTTTTCTAATTCGGATATTGTGTTAGCATTTTCCTTCTTCAAACGGGGTTTCAGTGATATTCTGCATCATCACCTTCATATGCAGGGTTTTAAAAAGGCTGTATCATCAGCCCATTTCTAAATCTCGCAAATTCTTTTGCTTTGTCATTCCGTCTTCTATTAGCGAGTTCAAAATATTTGACCATTGAAGTTCAGTCGATTAAGAGCATCAACCAAATTCACGCATTCAAAAGTGTTAATTAATGGGTCTCCTTCGGTTTCAGCTTCCAAGGTCTGCTGCTTCTATAGCTCTATTGAAGGGGTTGGTCTTGCGGTTGTTGTGTGGAAAGGGTTGTGCTAATGCTCATTTAAGCCCAATGGCTTGTGTGCAACGCATTTGGCAGTCTCTGTTTATAAACTCTTTATACCAGATAGCCGAACAATCGTAATGCCCAATTTCTGAAAAACTGAGCGCCACCTTTCCCTTCTGTATTTGCTTTCGCAGAAAGCGTCTCTCGGCATAGAATTACCATGATTCCTCAGTTAAAGGTACATCGTCAAACATAAGGTAGTACCTTACCCGAGCGACTCTCGAGTCATATCTTCGATTTCTAATCGAAATGCGGTGATCTGTGATATTTCGCATACAGCACAACTAGGCTTCTCGTAAAATATTGTTGATAAGTGCACACTACATATTTACACGGTTTTCATTAGCAGCAGGGTTCGTTGCGGTATATTAAAACTACCCCTGGTAATCAATTTTATTACCGCCATGCAGTGTAATGCTTGTATCTCGCGGCACGTGTTGTCTCTAATTTTTGAGCATTAGCGTTCGGAGGGCCTCTGGTACTTTCTTGATTGAGAAGTGTTGTTTTCATAATCAGCTATCTCCATAGCGGTTGGTCTCTACCAAACCCTCAGCGGTAATGCAAATTGTTCACCATCTCAACCATGTGGTTCATTTAATCTGGTCATTTAATTTTTAATTTATATATATTAAATGAGTGGAGTTTCGGATATAAACTAGACCCTAACCGTAAAATACTTCGCAAGCACAAAGGCATCAAGGGTAGTCAGACGCAGCATTATGTTAACAAATCATTACCCAAGCACGAGTTGACCAGAGGTTGGAATTCTGTCAGTAAGCTTTCCTGATTTGGGGGAGGGACGACGTGAATGGATGAGTTATCGTGTCGACGGCTCAGGCAAAAATTGTCGGTCAAAAATCGCCGATAAATTCGGGGATACGGATGCAACCGAACACTCGTTAATCACAACCATCGCACGCGCAAATCCGTTAAAACAAACAAGTGAAGTGAAATTGGAGGCCAGAGCTGTGTATTATACGCCATGAACAACCGCGACATTCCCATGCCTATTGAAGATGTTGTGGAAGAGAAAGCATGAGCGAGAACTGCAAGGGAGTTTCAAGGAATCCAATCGCGGCTTGGCCAAACGCATGATGGGGGACAAGGATGCCGACATAAAGAGGCTGAAATCGGCCACAGCGTTAGCAATCTATTTCACATCCCGCTTGATTTCGAACGGCTTTGAAGCAGACATGCCATTCTATCAGTCCGAGCTAGGGGTTTATAGAGGAGAATTAAAATAATCGAGCGATTTTCTTAATGTGTTGGATATATGGTATTTAATGATGGGGACACTCTGAAAGAAAAAATGGGGGTTCCCGATTTCGTTTTTGACTATAGGCTTTATTCCAAAATGTATTAATTTTCAATAAATTGTACAGAGCTCTATGGGAAAACCGAAAAATGTTGCCTGTTTTCCAGGCAAAAATCTAACAAATCGAACGATTTTTTGATTTTCTTACGTATGTTATGGAACTTTATAGATCTTTTCGATGCACTCATAAAAAACGGGGTGTCACGACTGCGTTTTCCAGAAAAACGACGCATATAGGCCTAAATATTGCAATTTTCGCTTCAAGTGCGCCCTGTTTACATGAACAAAAGCGGCAACGCTTAAGCTTGCGTATTGACGAACAGAAATAAGCGCAAACCCCTGCCAAGTACGCATTCGCAGGAGAATGGCTATGGTTGAGGCTCTTGTTGACAGCAAGAGCAGTCGAACATTTTTGTTCAAATTAGGCAAGCAGATAAGAGTCCTACAATTGAAAAATATAAAATTAGGATCCGGGCAAATGCTAGGGATAATTGGCTAACGGGATCTATTTTATAGGATTATAATTGGTTTATTTGTTCGATTAAAACATCCCCACACCATTTTAACGTTCTATAAAAAATCGGTTCTAATCACAAGCGTAATACTCTCTCTCTCTCTCTCTTCTCCGGCTCAGGCGAAAAAATAACTTCTTAGGCCACCTATGAGAAACTCCAATAAAAATACATTTAGAATTAAAAGCTATGGCACATGTTCTCATTTTTGAAAATGTGAGATATTGGGCTCCCACTCCACCCACACCTAGTAATAAAAAACGGTCGCGGACGCCGAGGCCAAAAGGCTACACTAAAAATACAACCAAATTCTCGCGTGAACTTCCTTGTGCATGCAATCCAGCGCACTCAGAAAGATGTCATAGCTCCGACTCGATGAGTAAGTGGCCAGCGCAAAATGACCCGCAGTACGAAGAATGCCTTTTCTCTCAATATCCTCTATAACCCTAAGGAACAGCTATCGTATGAGATAACGTTTCAATAATACGGCCGTAATCGTATCAAACCGACACGATGATTTCTTACACCATTTCCGATTCAGCATGGATCGAAGTTGTAAATCGCCAGACTCGTAAACTCATAAAGCTCAAGCACAGGGGAAATGTTACAAGTCTGACGATAGAGTTGGTACACCATATGCAAGACACCGTGAATAAAAGCGAAATCACTGGGAATTTCAATTGGCTCCCAATCAATGAGCAATGAATGAAGGCATTCTAATGAATTCGTTGACCGGCCGACGGTGGTTGCAAAATTAGGGGCCGCCACGATTCGGCAGAAGTTTCTTAACATCCGAAAATCACAATTCACGCATTTCAAAGTGTTAATTAATGGGTCGCCTCGGTTTTCAGGCTTCCAAGTTGTCTGCTGCTTCTATAGCTCTGATTGAAGGGGTTTGTTTCTTTGCGGTGTGGATGGGTTGTGCTAATGCTTTGCAGTTTACAGCCCCATGGCTTGTTGTGCCGCATTGGCAGTCTCTGTTTTATAAACTTTTGATTACCAGTAATGCGAATTCGTAATGCCCATATTCTGAAAACTGAGCGCCCACTTTCCCCTTTCTGTATCTTGCTTTCGCATAAAGCGTACTCTCTCATATAATTACCATTATTACTACGTGTACATCGTCAAAAATAGTATATAACCGTACCCTAGCGCCCTCTCGAGTCATAATCTTCTATTTCTATCGAAATTGCGGGGTATCATTGATTTCGCCTACCGCCCTCGGCTTTCTCAAATATTGTTGGATAATGCTCTTCTATTACTCCTTTTTCATAGGCAGTGGGTTTCGTTGCGTGAAAAAAATTACATTTTAACTAACTACCCCTGGTAATTCATTTTTATTACCACCATCTTGTAATGCTTGGTATTCTCGCTGCAAGTGTCTCTAATTCTTGAGGCATGTAGGGTCGGGTGGCCTCTGGTACATTGCTTTGATTGAGTGTTGTTTCATCATCAGCAATATTCATCATAGTTGGTCTCACCAAAACCCTCAGGGTCATCAAATTGTTCCATCTCAATACCATGTTGGTTCATAATCTGCATTTTAATATTTTTGATATTATATAATATAAAATGAGTGGAGTTCGGATATAACCTGAACCCTAACCGATAAACTTCGCAGCACAAGGCATCAGGGAGTCCAGACGCAGCATAGTTAAACACATATAACCCAAGCACTATTGACCAAGGTGGAATATCTGTCAGTAAAGCTTTTCCTTCCCTGCTTTGGGGCGTTCTGATGTTATCAATCGTTGTCCGGCTCGGCACATTGTCGTTCAAAATCGCGCTAAATTCGATAGGATGCTAACCAACCGCACAATCGTTAACAACATCGGCCGCGCAATCGTTAACAAGTTGGAAGTGAAATTGGAAGGCCAGAGCGTGTATACGCTGAACAACAGCGACATCTTCCATTGCTATCAAGATTTGTGGAAGACAAAGAATGAGCGAGATAATGCGGTGTTTCAAGGAATCCAATCCGAGGCTGGCCGAAAGCATGCTGGGGACAAAGGCGCGACACTAAAGATGCTGCAATCGGCACAGCGTATAGCAATCTATTTCACATCCCGCTTGATTTCGAACTGCTTGAAGCAGACATCCATTCTCTCAGTAGAGCTTAAGGGTTATAGAGGATAATTAAAATAATCGATCGATTTCTTAATTTTTGGATATATGGTATTTTAATTGATGTAGGTGACAAATCTGAAATAAAAAATGGGGGTTACCGATTTCGTTTTGAGCTATAGGCTATTCCAAAAATGTATTATTTTCAATAATTTACAGAGCTCTATGGGAAAACCGAAAAATGTTGCTGTTTTCCAGGCATAAAATCTAAACAAATCGAACGATTTTTGATTTTTCTACTTATGTTAGGAACCTTTATAAGATCTTTTCGGAGCACTAATAAAAACTGGGTGTCACCGACTTAGTTTTCCATAAAAACGACGAAATATGGCCCTAAAATTTCAATTTTCGTTCAGTGCGCCCGTTTACATGAACAAAAGCGCAGCTTAGCTTGCGCATTGACGCACAGAAATAAGCGCAACCCATGCCAAGTACGCATTCGCAGGAGAATTGGCTCTTGTTGAGGCTCTTGTTGACAGCAAGAGCAGTCGAACATTTTTGTTTCAAATTAGGCAAGCAGATAAGAGTCCTACAATGAAAAATATAAAATTAGGTAATTCAGGGCATGCAGGGATAATTGGATAACGGGATCTATTTTATCGGAATATAATTTGTTTTATTTGTTCCGATAAAACATTCCCCACACCATTTTATACGTTCCTATAAAAAATCGGGTTCTTAACTCACAAGCTAATTCCTCTCTCTCTCTCTCTCTCTCTTCCTGGCTTCAGGCGAAAAAATACTCTTTAGGCCTACCTATAGGAAACTTCCAATACAACTACATTTTTAGAAATTAAAAGCTATGGCAATGTCTCATTTTGAAAAATTGTGAGATATTGGCTCCCACTCCACCCCCACACCTAGTATATGAAACAGTCGCGGGACGCCCGAGACAAAACTACAACTAAAATACAACCAAACATTCTCGCGGTGAACTTCATCTGTGCATGCTAACGCGCACCTAAGATAGATTGTCCTACGCTCCGACTGCGAATGCGTAAGGGCAGCGCAAAATGACACGCAGTACGCAGAATGCCTTTTCTCTTCAATTATCCTCTATAACCCTTAAGGACAGGCTATCGTATGAGATAACGTTCAATAATTACTGCGCGGATCGTATCAACCGACACCGATGCATCTTACACAATGTCTGATATCAGCATGGATTTCGAAGTTGTAAATTCGCCAGAACTCGTAAACTCATTAAAGCTAAAGCACAGGGGAATGTTTCAAGTCTTGTATGATAGAGTTGTCCACCATAGCAAGCACACCGTGAATAAAAGCGAATCTCACTGGAATTTTCAACTTGCTCCCCAATCACAATCGATGAAAGGCATTCTAATGATATTCGTTGACCCGGCCGACGGTGGTGTAAATTATGGCCGCGATTCGGAGAAGTTCTACAATCCGAAAATCACAAAGGTGTCCACGACCATGATGGATTGCCACAAATTCAGATATACTCCGATGGGATGCAACGCACCAACGTTTTATGAGATTTCAAAGCACTTTTCGGATGGAAAGTACCGGCATATGAGTAATATCACTAAGGCGTTGGATTACGATGGGTCAAGCTTAGGCGAGTATCTGACGACGAAATACGCTCTATGGCTGGAATGAGGTCAACGGATGGATAATCTCTGAACCACGGTACGGCAGAAAGGTTGAGGGCACGCAATCAATCAGATTGAGATAGGAAGAAGACCTCAGAGAACGGCTGGAGTCTTGATTGAACATATATTCTACATTTCAGATGCGAAGATTATCTTCGAGGAGGGGAGACTTCAGAAAGTGGTATTCTAGGTGGGGCAAGCCCCAACACCCCACCCTGGGGTTTTAAGGGTGTTCCCCTTAATTATGTTTAATTAGTATAATGTTGTGGGACAAAGCCACATATGCAGTGATTGATAGGGGTCAACCGGAATGGCGGAGAAGAAGACAGAATTATGCTCAATTTAACTGGCTAGAGACAGTACCGCAATTTCTTCCAATACATCATCATTTAATTTGCCCACACTGAAGTTAAACAAGACGTATCATGCACATAAATGGCTGTTTGAAAACCACGAGTAATACTAATTCCAGACGTTGAAAAAAATATGGGGGCTTGGATAAGATTTTTGCGAATAAACTATGAAACATCGGAAAGATGGATGTGAAAGCCTCAGGTTCTTTAATCACGACGATTGCGCCGGCATGATGAATGATATCAAAAAGAAGAATCACATGCTTACCGAACTTGCATTCGCGGTAGGCACCGCCAATTTTTCCGTGTGGATTTCTGACCACACAGATAATTCCGTGCGATTAGCTCAACGTAGCGCTTTGTGAAAGAGAATGGCGTGATTCCCAAGGCAGGGAAGAGCGCAATGCGAATGCGCAATTTACTGGCAAAGCACAAGCACCGAAGCTGATATTAATTGCCGAGCAAACCGACCACGTTATAAATTTATTCATAAATATGCCCCTGCTTGAAAAATACAGGTATCAGGCGCACATGTGTGTTTATTATGATTTTCAACTGGATGAGTGTGAAGATAAATCCAGCTAAGAAAATCGGTGTGTAAGTATATGGTGACTTTGATATGATAATAGATAACATTGAAGAAGCGCACAAGGCCATATGGTCCAAGCGGTTGACGCGCAGGGTCAGACGGGTCATGCGATTTGCACAATCTCCGGGCTGCAAGTTCATAAGGAGCGGCTTATTGCTGTATGTTCATGTTGTAGCAGCAAGTGGTACTGCCAAGCGTTATGTGGGTAAAAAACATCACAACGACCAGAGATTGAGAGTTTGGAGGATAAGCGGTGCTGATGAACCTTATTCGCGGTAGAAACATATATCGGCAACGTGATGGGACAAAGTCGCCTAAAATCAAACCATCTGCGGCATACACCACCGATAATGAGGCGTAGTTCCTTCTGTTATCAAAAGGAAGTATATGCTTACGAGGGCGAGAACGTTCTTAGTTGAAGTTTGATTGAGAACCCGGTTAATAAATTTGGCACTTAGTACGTACACTTGCAAAATTATCTAATCAATTATGGCCATTTTATCTCGCACACTAACCGAGGACTTCTGAAAGCGGGCATATAGTGGAGGTACCAACAGAGCCAGAGCCAGAGCAACCAACAGAGCCAGCACCCGCCGAGATTTATATGCTCAGATTATGGCAGGGTATCGAAGCAATGTAGCAATATCGCAAATCAATTTGCTCGAAGATAATCGTAGCACACAATGTTAGATAATCGTAGCACCATCGCAGCAACATCGTGCACCATCGCGAGCAATTTGCTTAGATACTTAGATAATCGTAAGCAATTTGCTTAGATAATCGTAGCACCATCGGAGCAATTTGCTTAGATAATCGTAGCCACCATCGGAGCAATTTCATTAGATAATCGTAGCACCATCGCAGCAATTTGCTTAGATAATCGAGCAATCTCCTTAAGATATCGGAGCAAAATATATTTTTCCTATAGTATATATGGAGAACGAGCAATTTAATACTAGCGTTGAACCAAAAAAGAACACGGAAGAAGCGCGGTGGACGCCTAGGAGTAAACGTACAATCAGTACCCACTCAGGACTGAGGTTAAACCCGCAGAGCAAAAGCCCGCAAAAAATCCAAAAAAAAGAGTAGCGGCCTGGAAAGAAATAGTAGGAAAATAACAGAAAGCAAAGGAGGAATGCTAGCCGTATCGCCGAGGCAAGGCAAATTGCAGTAGAGCTAAGGCACAAAACAAATGCAATTAGCTATAAACACTCTTAAAGTGATTAGACAAAGAAAGAGTAATTATAGTCCCCCTTGGGGAATATCAAACATTCTGGCGTATTATTGCTAGGAGGTTTGTATATATGGAGTTCCAAAGGGGGCCAAGCCCCACAACCCGCTTGCGCTCCACCCCCCCCAAGAGCACAAACATCACCACAGAACAACTACCCCTGTGACAATGACATGTAACAATCTAAAAACGGACCCGCTTTAAAAATCTATTGCAATTCATATATATGGATTCCACTCACTACTTGATGGAGGCATACCACTCATCCATTCTACGCCCCCTAGTATTTGCTAACACTATGATTGCGGAGAAGGATATGATCCAAAAGTTTTAAACAACCAAAACTTGTGCAAGTTGGTTGTAAAGATGCGTGGGTCAGCTGGCTCGTAAATGTTTTGTGCTGAAATGACGCCGAAGTTGGCTAGTAAAGCAAAAGGTGCTGCCCGATAGTATTGTAACGAGCACGCCAATTAAGCCTTAGGAGTAGGAAAAAAAATCTCTATATTATAAATGGCAGCTATGATAGGGGAGCAATTGCAAATGCAGTTGCTTTCACGGGAAGCTCTTACTTGTTTAGGTGTTTAGATGTATTATGTGAGATATAAAGAGCGGCAAAAAGGACACGGACCTTGCATTAGAACAGGAACAAAGAAAGGGACAAATGGAGCCAAAAAGATGCAGCAATTGGACTATGTTAATCAAAAGCTTCGAGAGGAAAAGCGGGAAGTGGAAGGCAATTCAAGAACGTTGACGATGGGCTGCAAGAATATTACTATATAACCGGCGAAAACCTGCACCGGAATTCCATCCCGTAACCTGGAGGGTGCTGAACCGCAATTAGAAAAAATTTAGAATTTAGATTAGTCGACATGAGCAAACTTTATCCGCGCTGCAAAATGGTGAAAAAAATTGTTGATTTATTGGTGCTGGGATTCTAGTTTCGGGAACATTGCTGTATCGTATTTATTAGCAGGGGACTCCGCTCTCCGCACCTAAGGCGCAGGGTACGGAGATGCAATCCCGATGCATCCCCCGGCCAATAACTTCCCATCACTTAGACGCTTCGCAATAGTGGATTTGCGGCAGTGTATATAATCTAAAATTGCGAGATTTCATCTCCGCGCCCTGGAAGATTGCGTCAACTATTTTGTAAATAACCATAGGGATATCCCGCGCCAATGGCCCTCCGTGGAATGCCATTATACGCTCTCATAACTTATGGTAAAATATGAATTTGCCCTTGCGTTAAGTACATTATCTGGGAATTTTGGGTGGGCCAATTCCGCTAACTCTTTTCAGAATTAATGGCGACATGCTTGTAAGTTGGTTCGTCCTATTGTTTTTAGGATTGTGTCGGACAGAACTCAAACATGTTATTAATGGGTACTGAGTCCATTCATTGTTTACATAATTGATGAATTTTCAAGCGCCGGAGTTACTTCTTATTCTCTTGCCAAGATGCAATCCATCCACGTTTTGTATGTAATCAATATTGTATAAACGGAACTTTGCGGCGGGGTTATTGAATTCCATCCCTGATGGAGATTTTTGATAATGATTTCCCCACACTGGGGGCACTGCAGGCAATATTCTATGATTTTTTATTTTTAATCCAACCTTGCACTTCAAGCACATCCAATGTAACACCCCCGTTATATTTTGGAAATTCGGTATTATAATTGGGGTGATTGCTCGGGAGCTCTATCGTACCCCCGTCTCATGTGAGTTCTTCGTCCTCATTCAAACCATTCATATTCCGTATGGGCTGCGAGATCACATCTCGCGCTCTCTGGTGTTTCATTTTTAGATTCTAAAATAAAATAAAAAATTCAACTTAAATATTTCTGTTTAAGTTATAACACGTTTGCCACTTCGCAGCGTCTAGGCGAAGGAGCACCGCTGTTCAATCCCTTCACGTTTAATTTTCGTTATATTTGTATTGTTCTTTCTTTTTCTCCCTTTGACCATGAGCCCATAACGGCTTGATTCTGAATTGCAACCACAGGTATAGCCTGAAGTTCATAATCTTTGTATGTCCCCTGCAGTAATCCTTAACTCTTAAACCTATGAACGCATCTCCTGCTTTGCATCTCATGTACGTTGATGACCATTATTGGCGCACTGCCTCTTGTAAACCAACTCTCTCGGAATAGGCCTTAACCTTGGATACCGGGCACTTAAATTAGTTTATCAACACGCGATTGTGTACTCATGCATGTTCTTTGCTTTATCATCATATTGGATACGAATAATGTCCTTGTTTTTAGGCTCTACTGGGGCCATGCGATAGCCACGGTTTACAGCGTTTTTGCTCATAACTTTTCAATTATTTCCGGCAAGGAACGTTCAACCCCATTATTTTTCAGTATGTAAAAACCAGGCGCCTCTAAAATAGTGCGCGGAGGGTTAAATAAATCGGTTCAATTCCTAACAAGAGGTGCAGATTTTTGGGCTCAGTCAGTCGATGAACTATTTCATGTTTTCCCATTACATCTCTGAACTTTCTAGATGTGAATTCGGTACCATGGTCTGTCCATAATACTTTCGAATGCTTCCCGTTCTGAGCAGCTTGATAATGCGCGCCATGCATCGTGTGTGTCGCTATGGGCACGCCACAGGACGTCAAAAAACGTCGAGTTTAGAAAAATGACGTCGAGTTACAAAAAAGACCGTCCGAGTTTTTACAAAAATGACGTCAAGTTTACAAAAAAGACGTCGAGTTTAAAAAAAGACGCCGAGTTTACAAAAAAGACGTCGCTGGTAGAAAAAAAGACGGCGAGTAGAACAGACGTCAAGTTTTTTCACGTCCCGATTTCGCGTCGAGAAAGGAGAAGAGCCGCCCCAAGGAGCTCTACGGTAATGCTTAACCCATTCAAGGCAATGTATTATATCATTGGCCAGCATGCCAGCTTTTCAAACAATTAACCCGGAACCCACCTGTAGATGTGTGTAGCACAAGGTCAAAGAAGGTGAGAGAAAAAAAATCATAACATGTGCTCAGACTTCTGCAACATAGTACAGGAAAAAGTGTAGAGTATAACAGTACTTTCAGAACCAGCTTATCATACTTACTTTGAAGGTATTTTTAACTACAATACAGGTATGTTATGAAAATGGGCAAATGAAAAAGAATAATTTATTCTGAGGTTTGGACTAGGGAAAAAAAATATCTCCAGTTTACCAAATGGTATTTAAAATTTTGGGGGGTATTAGCATTTTTTCTATGTTTTTACAATTTTGTGTAGTATATTACCCAAGCTATAAATGTTATAAACAGGGAATAAAAATTATGTTGTTTTTTGGGATTTGTTTGTTTTGGTCTTCCAGTTTGGTTCCTTGTTAAGACTGTTAGTCAAGATAAATGTAAACCCATGAGGAATTCAATCACTCTTGGAATATTTTAGGTCAAACATACTCTATTTTTTCAGGTAGACAAAACTCTATTTGGATCTATACGTTTTTATTTACATTTTTACGTGTCAAACGCAAGCTGTACCCTTTTTATAAGATACGTGTGGACCCCAATTTCCAGCACTGCTAAGCAAAGATGCTTTAAATTAAATAACATACGTCTTCACGAAAGCTGTTGCTAATGCATAGAAAATATATTCCAAATGCGTCCACCAAGACTAACTAGTGATTCTTTAAACTCACAAAAGCCTGCGCGTTTTGAGAGAAGGCAGATATTTCTATAAAGATTATTTTTTTTTTTGTCCAGGACACAACAATATGCTTGGATATTGGTATGTTCATTTTTAATTGATAGAACTTAGAGGCGAGAGATAGTTTTGGTGAGGAGGAGAAAAGAAATGAGAGAGACATAGGAGGAGGGAGAGAGAGAGAGAGTTGTGATGGGATGGGGCGGGAAAAGATAAGTTTGGGGGAGAGCATAAAGATTCCATGTCCATTGCCATGGTTACATTACGGCATGAATATGGCATATTAATACCAATATCATACAAGAAATTTTTCATAAAAACTAACTTTTGACACTCCGGGTTACTATTTGAAGAATTGCCCAAAACACTTTCTAAATATAACTAATGTGAAAGTTTCAATCTCAAAAGAGTGAAACGCTCCTAAACCACTACAAGATGAGTGTATTTTACTTTTAAAAGAGCAAATTTCTACTCAAAAAGACGGTGGAAATCACGACAAAGAATGAATATCCACTCGTTTGATGAGTTTTAAGAAGGAGTACTTTTGATGAGTTACTGCCAACGCCGAAAAATTTAAATCGACTCTTTTTCTTTTGGAGGTGATTTTCATTCTTTTGTTGAGTTGAAATTTACTCTTTTCAAGTCACTTATTTTTTGGTGGTTTACAGGAGTTTCATTCTTTTTGGGGGGAGGGGGTGACGTTTTCCACTCCCTTACATCAAGCATGTAGAGAGTGCTGATGATATAAAGGCCTACGTGTAAAACAGAGTGTGTTTTCCACTCTTTGCAATTTGATTAAAATCAAATAGACCGTTCACAAATGCTGCTAGGAACAAAACTGCTATCTGTCTCGGGTCAAAATGTAATACTGGGTTAACCTGTCCAGATCTTTGTCACTGGCACATTCATTCCATGCTGAGATGAAATCCGTTTATAGGTAAAGTTTAATATGAGTGGATTGAGGGATTGACATGGCATCCACTAACAGTGTTTATTTCTTTACCACGAACTTTCTTGGACTATTTTGGTTTTGATGCATGCAGCCGATTTTTATTTTTGTGTATGCTAAATTATTTTCACTACTTTGATGTTTTCCATCAAGATACAATGTGCCTTTAGGAAGCACTTGGCATGATGTATAATTTATTCAGCCTGGATAATCACCCTGGTATAAACTCATTTATTCCATGTAAGTCAATTTTTTGTGGCAAAATTAAGTCCCTGCTGCTGGTCCATGAATATATAGCCCACATTACGTGTAATTTCTTCACTCCCAAAAGTGGCATGATCCTACAAACCGTGCACGCGTGAGTTCACAGAGAAAGGCATATTACACTGGGCAGAGTATCTTGACAGCTCTTTAAGACGTAAAATATTATCATCCAAGAAGTCTTGAAGTATAAAGTGCGCAAATACAAGATTATAGCATAAAATTTGATAAATCATAAAAAGCTAGTTGTTTATCAGCTTTTCTAAACAGCAACTATATTCATGAACTCCTACCCTACTCAGGTGTGAAGCAGGATTGTAAATTTGACGGGAGGCTGAGACTGTCTTTTGGGGCCTAAATTTGCCAAGATAGGCTGATTTTCATGATTTTGTCAAATTTGCGGGGGCTAGCGCCCCCTGGCCCCCTCCCGGACGCCACTGCCTACTGGTAAGTATTAAAGAAGTTATTCTGAGCCCATCTAACTTCCACGGCGGCGTTTCTCGGCGCGAAAATCTTGGGCGCTAAAATCTGGGCGCGAAAATCTGGGCGCGAAAATCTGGGCGCGACAATCTGACTCCTTTTTTTTTAACTCGACGTCTTTTGTAACTCGCCGGCTTTTTTGTAAACTCGACCGTTCTTTTTTGCAATCTCGCCGTCATTTTTGTAAACTGGACGCCTTTTTTGTAAACTGGACGTTTTTTGACGCCTGTGGCGTGCCATTATTCGCTTTCTTTTTTCAACTTTTCCACATAGACGAATCTGCTATTGGCACTTATAACGTCAGAATCTCTTATAGCCATGATTTACACGACCCATGCCTCAAAGAAACAAATCAGCCTGATAAGTTATCCTGTGGGGCCACCAGTCGGGGCGTATCTTGGTTTTATTACACGCTGGGTCAGTTGCTGCGAAACTGTATGCTTCTTCTATTAGCAAACAACATTTCATTATGATATAAAACTAAAAATATTCTTTCACACACATGAAAGAACAAAACATCAATTTACTATGCCACCCACTTCTAAGTCATTCAAAAAGCCCTGACAGGCATCAACCCGTATAATTTATATTCATAGCCAGCCGTAAAAAAAGAAGATGCATATTGATCCCGTAGCTTTCATTTGGCTTAAATTAAGCCACGGTGCGATTGGCTGATGGTGATTTTAATAAAGGAATCACTGATGACTTATTGAAATAATACACATAATGAGTTATATATAGTTACATTGGACTTTGTTGCAACAAGTAATTAATAATTAAACTTGATGTTAAACATGAAGTGGTAGTGGACTTTGAACTCTTGTTGGGGTTATACATACTGATGGAAGCGAAAATTATCTGTGTGACCTGGCAGTTTGACATCCGCCTACAAGAAATTTGAGAGTTTTGTGGTGTTATATGGTCGCGTCATTATCAATTCTGCCAATACTCCAATCTCTATGTAGTGGACTTTGGCACACTGCCAAGCGTATTCTTGTAATCGTTATTTGCTGCTGTGGCCCATTCGTATGTTACTATTTAGGCATCGCATGGGTAATGCCCTTTACTCTTTTTTATCGGCTTGGATATGATTTTCAATTCGGTTTTCAATACCCATCTTGGCACACGCAAATGGTCTTTGTACTTTACTAAAGTGATGTTCAACGTTGACATCGTGTAATCGCTGTACGCAGCCATCTCACTGTTGCCATTGCTGTTTGAGCGTCATGAATGTATAAAATACTGCTCTAGTTTGACCTTGAATTGAATGACCCGTGCGACACCATGGACGCCGGAGAAGCTGGTTGCCTGGCTATGTTAACTCCGCCTCAATCTTATCTTGCCCTTATCGTGAAATGGGTATTTGAAATTGCCTCAATTGTGTTCTTAAAGGCATTGGAGTTATCTTGCGTTCTTGGCAACTCTCCAGTATGTACGACCACAATCACATCTCCAACTCGCCACTCATTGGAACTGGCGGGATGACGTATTTTCTGTACCCATTCATTTACCCATGTCGCCGAATCATTAGTGAAGCTACGTGCGGAATGAAAACGCTGCATTCCCTAATGCGCTTCTTCAAATTCTTCCACTTACCGTTTGAAGATATTGGACGCTATCTCAAGGGACGCGCCGGTCTACTGGACTTAGTAGCTCAATTATACAAACATTCCATTTCTGTCTCTGTCTTCGTCAGTATATCGTTTTTTTTTAGAATCAACAAATTCAGTCGACGAGGGAGGAAAATTTGCGCGGGGATTTCGTGGTAATAATCATCAAAGTACACCTTCAGCTGCTGCATCACTGGCTATTCTTGCCGCCGGGGTATCCATTCGCTATGAATATCTTATCTGGAGCTTTTTCATAAACCCAGATATCCATTCAAAGTGATAGGAACGGATTGAGAAGAATATTTTTCGAATATAAAATGGCGGAGTTATCGATACGTCAAATTGGCTTATATGTTTTTCCTCCGAATCATCGAATGGTCTTTTAACCCAGAAGCGTGTGATGAAGCAGTTTTATAGCGTTATAGACTTTAATTTTAAGCTCATCGCATAGTGCATTTGTCGGACAGACAGCAAGAAGTCCGCCTTCTTTGCCCCAATTCAATGCCATTCGCTTTTGCCAGTCCCCGGATATTTGCCAACAACCAACAAGGCCCCCCTCTTCCCAAAATTCGCCGCGCTCGTCATCATTCATACTCATCCACCATGTATAGTTGCTGTTTGTGTGTTTTGGGAAATGCTGGCTGCGTTGTTGGTTCATGACGGGAACCCGCATCCAGCACGGGGTTGCACCCCTACACCGTCGCGGCGGGGGCTTACCCCGCACGAATCTGAGACTGCCTATATCATAGTAACCCCCATTTGATTTGAACCGGGAAAATCGGCAAGGACCGCTCTGACGCCACTTCCTATGATTTAAAGTGTTGTGTTAAACACAATCTGTCCTAACGCCGATTACGGTGTTCTTTGGCATTCGCCTTCACCATTTTGTTTTTTTATGAAGCAATACTCTTCATGCCAATTTAATATAATATTGCGCCCAGGATTGTAGACTTCGGACAGTGTGCGTTGCAAATTGCTTCGATTACAAGATAACAAATCTGGAGCTAATTCACTTTCATACTGTTTCATGCTACACGCTTTTGCCTTCTTCTTTGTCTTGATAAATTTGCCCCATGGATTTGTTTATACTTTCGGACGGGGAAAGCCCATATATATACAAATTGGACAACGTTTTCTATCGAATCTTGCAAATCACTTTAATTACATTGCTTCAAGGACTGGGCGTCTGGATGGTGGAATTTACGTTAATGACCTTATGCGGCACAATTTGGCCAGCATTCAACATTTATGGCCTTTGCTTGCTGATTGCATATTGCAGCACTGAATACGGCACAAAGTCTTCTTTTTGTGGGGGAAACAATATGGGGTCTGTCTCGTTCACACGTATTGCAAAGAAATGACATTTCTTATGCGGGGTTTTTGCGGGCCGTGGGTGTTTTAATTTACTGCCCTGAGGGAGGAGCAGGGCCCTACAGCCGCTAACTGGATTAAGATATCAAACTTGGGGAAAAACACTGGAATCTTCCTTCATATTCGCGCATAATTGAAGTATTAGGCCCTTGAAACGATTCAACGCACAAGCCTGTCTAACATCAAGATTCAATCCATCCAACATGCCCGAAAACAACAAATGGGGGCCTAGGCGATAATCTTAACAATCTTAACAAATCAGGAATATTAATGCGAAATTCCGGTCCTAGGAAGCCACTTCAGGGGTAACCTTTTTCAATCCATTTTCATGACTTTTTTTTCGTGTCTTTCTAGCGGTCCAGGTCTTCTATCATTTCGGGTTGGTCTCCACAATGTCGACATTTAAGGCGCGTTTAACGCGAATACTTACTTCTTTATCCTTCTAACGATTTGAGGATAGAGAAAAGACATCTATTTTGCCATGTCGGCATATACTTTTTCCAGTTCGATCCCGTCGATTACTAATTCCTATGAGGGCTTCCGGTCCCGCCCGTAATTATATGTGCAGCTTATCTGCTTGGTCGCATATGTCCAGGATTTCCGCTATGCTATCAACGCAGTGAATTTTTTGGTCTTTGTGGGCGCTGGGCCGAGGCCACCTTATCAGATGAAATTCATCAAGTCATTGTGGCAGCATTTCGGTTTCAATTGGCATATCTTGAAATCTATGGGCGAAGGCCTGTGGTGTTCTGTTTATCACCCAAAAACATGAGTGTTGTGCTATCAATTCAAAATATCGAATCTGGCATGATTAATATGTGGATTTGGACGAAGGGGGGGGCCGTATCGCATCTTACTTTGCCGTGAATGTCTATGGTGAGCTACTAATCCCGGAAATACGCCAGATTTTTCACTTAAGCCATATTTTTGCATCAGTCCACCGTCATGGGCCAAAGGGCTTCATAAATTCGGAAAAAGGCAATAGCGTGGTCGGTTAGCTACTTAAAACGCCATAATCCCTCATAATTTAAATCAGGAGCGGATTAATCCGTCTTGCTTCCGAATGGAATACGTTCGAATTGCCTAGAAATGCGCTTAACATGCATCTGTGTGCTCTGCTTCTTTTTTTAAACTCGGCGAAATCCATAGCTGGTGAAAAAATCTGACATTTTGTTACAAATGAGATTATTTGAAACGCAAGGAACCGGCTTATGGCCCAGTCAATTTGACAGGGGGTTCATGAAGAGTAATCGATTCAATATCAACCTTGGCTCTGCTGAGCCTCTATGCTCAATCCAGTCGAGCATATCCATTTTCTCGATAACTCTGAACTAGGGGATTGCCATACTCGGTGGTTCTTGAAGTATGAGCTAAAGCGGTCTTCGTCACAGACGGCGGAGTATGCCGTTCTCGCCAGCGTTTCAACGTATGAATGGCATATTAGGGCGAAATGTGACATTTTTAAAATAATCGTATACTTTTGCCCGGCTATCAATTAGATCGTCAATATGGAGGGGCCCGGTTGGGAGGCATGAGGGGGGCAATTTGGACATCCTCGGAAACGCAATCAAGTCCGCATCGGCTTATCTCTCAGATTTTTGAATAGCGCGTTCATGAGGGCGCTTTGTACATCTCCGCAGCTATCTTATCCTGTATAAAAATGCAGCCTTGTAGTGTGGGTGGGTACGGCTCATGGGTTACGGGTATGGGTACGGGTCCGAGACTGTGGGTACGGGTACGGGTCCGAGGGTACGGGTCCGGGTCCCCAGGACCACGGGTGGAGTAGGGTAGGGTACGGCAAAACTTGTTGACAAAGTGCATGGGTATGGGTACGGGTACCCCACCACAGGGGGGGGGGGGGGGGGGGGGGGTGGGGGGGGGGGGGGGGGGGGGGGGGGGGGGGGGGGGGGGGGGGGGGGCCAGCCATGGGTACGGTATGGGTACGGGTCCCGCTAACGACAAACCCATGGGTACGGGTACGGTACAGTTGTCATGGGTATGGGACGGAGTCTTTGGGTACGGGTACAGACCTTTGAGTTATTATTACCTGGTACTTATAAGTGCAAGAGTTCCAAAACTTAAAGACACTATCAGTGATCCACCTGAAAGAGTCAATATTGATTTGAAAAAAAATAAAAAAAATAAAAAAAATAAAAAAAATAAAAAAAATAAAAAAAATAAAAGTATTTTTTTTAGCAAATGAAAAAAAGTGGCAGAAAAGGGAAGAACATAATCTATTTGCTTCAAAGAACAAAAATTTGAAATTCATTTTTTGTACCAAGAAACTAATTTCGGGATTAGTCCTTCCAGATGGGGAGCTTAAAACATTCAGTGCAAAAAACTCATTTTTAGGACACCGATGTGTAAAACCTTGTTGCACCCCCTTTTAAAATTCATTCAAAGTCAAAACAAAAATTAACTCCATTACTATCCAGTAAAAACAAAGAATACCGGGCTCAGTTAGTTTTGTTTTAATCTCTTACATTCATAGGGTTACAGGTGTAAGAGTATGGCAACAACAACATGGAAACTGGTCTGGTTACAAGACCATGGGTATTGGGACGGATACGGGTCTGAGAACCGTGCGGTATGGGAATGGGTCCAAGACCATGGGTACGGGTTATGGGGTCCGAGACATGGGTCCGGGTGGTGGGTACGGGGCCGGGTCCAATGACCAATGGGTACGGGTACGAGTACTGGTCCGAGACCATGGGTAAGGGTTACGGGTCCGAGTACAGCATGTGATAAAGTTTGGGTACGGGTATGGGTCCGCGATTATGAGTATGGGTACGGGTACGCAATTTTGTAACCGGGTATGGGTACGGTACGGGTATGGGATCGCGGTACTACAAGTCTGATAAATGTGCCAGTTCATCATCAGGAATACCAATTTCCATTCTATATTTGACCGAACAATTTCCCATTCTCTAATTGAACGTCAAAGTAAATGTCTTTTTTCATCGACATCATAGAACTTTTGAAACTCATCTATAACTTGTGTTATTGGCTTATATAGATACTGGGATTTTTTGTTCAAACCTACAGGAAATTAATTGTTATAATAATATACATAAGGTGGGAACCACACACACCCGACGGGTGGGGAACCACATTACCACCGCTCGGTGTGGAATTTTTTTTTTCGATCATGCGGTGGAAAACCACCACACCCCAGAGACGGACCCGCCCGCGCGCGCTCCTGAAAAATCCCCAGATTGGTGGCGGGGTACGTCGTCCCTTCCTGGGGTTTTGTACGCATTTGGGCGATTTTTTTTTTTAGCGCCCGAAGGCCGACCGGCCGGGAGGCCTGTAGCAAAAAAAATCCAAATTGTACCACCCCAGGGACGAGGTCACTGAATTGCAGGGAAAAAGGGAAATGATTTTTAATATTCATTTTCAGAAATGGCACATAGTAGAAGTGAAAACACGCGTAGAACTGATTTGATAATTTTAACACAATTTATTTTAGCGAGTATTAATGTACTTGTTAGGGTTGCTTTCACCTTTGTAACGCTATGAGATCTGCTCGCTAGCCTATTGATTCATTTTGACCCCCCTGTACAACTAGAAATTGATAAGTTCGGCTATTTTTGCTTTTTCACCCCCATAACTTCCAAAACCACGAGTCGTATCCATATTCAGAATCCGTATGACATGTATAACCTGCCATGCATTGCCCTCACCATGAAACATGATAAATTTTGCGAGCCCCTGAAGCCAAATCGTTCTCTGGATGTAACTCTAAGTTAACTCCGCACCGATATCCATCAAATGTACCATTCGCCTCACAACATTTGTCCATAGGATAGGACGGCCGATTAATGATCTGAAGGTTGTGGTTTCGAGCCCCGCTGTGGCCAATGTCTTGTGCACTTGGGGAAGGAGCACTTTACCTTCCTTGCTTCGTCGACCAAGGCGAGTATTCGGGTAGCTGTTAGGGGGAATATTACAATCTAAGTGCTGATAGGATTGTGGCTTGGCCGTCTGCCGACCTAGGTGCAGCGAACTGATTGTGACGATTTCCTGATGGCAGCGTAATAATAATTGGCACAGCGCTTTGCCTACTTGTGTAAAAGGGGCTATATAAATCCTCATTATTATGATCTGCTGTGCTAATTGTCATTTCTCAATCAATTAAGGTAGACCCTGTCTGAAATCAGCCTGGTTTACAAACCTTATTCTGTGAATATAGCGCGAAAATGTTACCAAGTTAATCAAGGTTATAGAGTATATTTCATAAGAGGCCAGGTCTGACGGCCCCCTTGATGGATGTTTTTGAAAGAGATGTTCAATTGTTTCAAATGCTGAGGTCTTCACATACCTTTATTTTAGAGGTGCTATAAAGGTAACAAACTAACTGGAACCGTATTTTCGAAAATTTCCCCATTTTTTGTCCTTTCCCCCTTTCTTTCTGCTTTTTTTTTCCAGTTCCTGATTTTTTTCTTTACTTTTTACCGGGGGGCGCTCGCCCCCGTGGCGCCCCCTGGGTATGGCATTATTATGCACGTTATTATCGCAAATACTTACACTATGCTAACGATTACCACATCATAATGCGCCGAGCTAACTTATTTTGCTTAGCCTACTACTAGTTTTCATAGGGTTACATTTGAAGAAAATCAAGAAAAACAGAACAACGCACGCAGTTTCAGTTGGGTGGTTTATCGATTATTGATTGTTAACACGAGTACATTGCGAAATATTTAAAAGTAATAGGCTATTGCTAAGGGGGTCTTTTTATAAGGCACCTTTGTTTACATCTAGATGTAATATCCGATCGGAGTCTTCTGTGTTACAGGCCTTGTTCACTGTATTACTTTATGGAAAAATAAACACCCTGTACTATCAGCTAAGGGCAAACTTTATGGTTTACCTCCCCCCCTCCAATCCCCGAATTTCTTTAAAACGAGGTTCGTGCACTTAGAATGCATTTATTGGCGTCGACATCGCTGGGGAAAGATAAAAAACCTATCCTTGTTAACCCCTAGAATATAATTCAAGCCAATACAGTGGCGAGTACAAAATCTACGTTCAGAATTTAAAAAAAATAATTAAAATAGTTAAGAATATTTCTGTTCAATGTTTGTTGGTTGTAAAGAGAGATAACATGCTTCAGAAGAACGTTTATTTGGTGTCATTTGATTTTTGTAGTTATGGCTATTCTCGAGAGAACTTAAAAATCCTCCAATGGCTAGTTTGACACCGCGCGAAGTGGCAATGTTTTAAATAGAGTACCATTGACGATATCTTTAAAAACATTGACCCTTTTGTAAACTTACATAAATTGGCCCCCTATTGAAAAAGTGATACCACAATTTCAGTGTACTACCGTACTAGCATTGATGCAGGGGGTCCCATACTAACTCCCCACTTTGTTAAACCTTTTCTGTAGTGGGGTTAAACGAATCCTTAAATAAGGCCCCTATGATATTCTGCTCCTCCCTATAGGCTTTCCGAAATTTGTTGAACGAATTTTGGTAGGCATTTCAATGTTTTTGTTTATTGTTGCTATATAAACTATCGCTTCCTCTACTCTAGATCCCGGGACCGATGAAAACTTACATGGATTACTTCTGCTACGTAGTTGTGCAAAAATGTAGCTTCAAATGGACTAGGGAGGTACATGAAAAAACGGCAATAGTTATTCGACAGATTTGATTAAGAGGTTTAGCCAAGGTCAGTGAACAGAGGCAATGGTTTCAACAAGGGCCCTCTCAGCAATTAATTAAATTAATCAAACATAAAATATTAAAAATCAAAAGAATGCGTTAAATTCATAAAATACAATTACACTTAAAAGATAAAAATTACATGTTAACATGTTTCATAATACAATTACTGTATGCAACATCTAAATTGAAAATTATATGATAAACATAAATATTATCCAAGGGTGTAAAATATCTATAAACAACGTAGAAACTACATCAAGCATAACCATAGTATAGCGCAAGCAAACATTGCCAAAATTTTAAAAGTAATTCCACACAATCCTCTGAAATCTAGAAATATGAAAATCATGAAGAATAAAGTATAAGTATAAGGAATCATCTAGGGTTGGCCAAAAAATGGTAACACAGCATTCAAAATATACCTATGAATTAAATACGAGAAGAATGAGAAAGCTAATCGGCAGTACACAATATGAGTTCTTTAAGGCGGATTTAAAAACAGGTAAACTGGGCGAGTTTTTGTATGGTTGGAAATGTTATTCCACAGTCGTGCACCCGAATTCCTGAAAGTGCGATCACCCCAATCAGTCGGCTTACTAGGCCAGTCATCTAGCAAAAAACTAGATAGACATGGAAAAATGATAGAACAGAAAAGAAATTGTGTTGAAAACATCTCTAAGAACCTTCACAGTAACATATAAAAAGTAGAAAAAAAATGGATGCGCGGGAAAAAATGGAAATTTGCCATAAAACACAAAATGGCCGCCAGACCTATATATTTCAATTAATATAGGCAACATAGGACAACAGTAATTTTGGGAAATATCAACATTGACTAGCAAATATCCACGTGTCTGTATGAATATATCAATGCTGTAAGAGGCCAATTGAAAATAACAAAATGGCGGTAATTTTTAACATGCCGCCAAATTCCCGCCAAAATCATGTTTATTTAAAAAAAAAGATGCTTTGTGTCTATATTTGTATACTTGAGCAAAATTGGACTGAACTGCGTGAAACATGTACATTTCACAAAACTATGTGTTAAAACATTAAATTGTTGTTAAAAAGGACCATTCCAAGAATTTTTAGCAGATCCTAAATACTTGATGTTATTCACACGTTGTTCTGATATCATTTGAATGTCTTATCTTGGGTTTATTTTGAGACCTGTTGATGTGAAAGTAACATCATCGTGCTGAAAATCCTACTAAGTACTTATAAACACAACAAACAAACCAAATCCTTTTATATAATCGAATATTGGTGGCGGTATTATGTGCCCTGCTGTGCTTCAAGAGGCACCGAGAAGCAGAACGTTTTTGGGAATTTTAAAATCAATGAAAAAAAGTTTTGGCTAAATAATATTGACATGCTTCACTCAAAGAACCTATTCATGATTGTAAATAGCTCAACTGATGGACGGCGTAGGTCCGGAGGTTGGGGGGGGGTCCGCCCCCCTCCCCCCCCCCCCCCCCCCCCCCCCCCCCCCCCACCCCCCTTGGAAAACCTGTTATTGCTAAGGCTACCTGGCTTGGACACACTTTAAAAGCAGACAATTTCCGGACAATATTAGATAATCAAGCATTCATTATAAATAGAAATATTAAAGTATTAATTATCCAATTTCAATACTGACTGAGAGCTCATTCCTCATGTCCGAGGTGTCTGATCCCTTTTTATACTATGGCCAAGGTTACCTTGCCCGGTGTAACGAAAAGAGTGTCCCCCATGAGAGTGTCCTAGCTCCCATAGCAAACATGGACGGAATAATCCGGGACCTTGTAGACGAGGCCATTTGGATACCGTGCTGAAACAAATTGATGCATACAGCACTCAATAGAGGAAACAATAGACAGATGGTGGAGGACACTCAAGTACACGGACACTGTATTATATGACCACGGGACCTGCCTTTGAGAACGCTAAAAGCGCAAAATTTGGTTGTTAGAGAATCAAGCCTTCATAATAAATATGAATTTTAAGCATTGATTATCAATTTCTATTACTGAGATATCTCACGTCCCTCGTTAGCTACTGTGAGCACAAATGATGATCTCTGTGTCTGCAAACTCAATAGCCGAGCAAAACAATCCTCGCAAATGGTCGTTTCAAGGATATTGATAAGATTACACTCGCTCTGTCAACAAAAAAAAAGAGATCCCCAAACTTCGTCGAGCCCCTGGAGTGGACGGTCACTTCAACACCCTTCGAAACAAGAGGCGTTTACCTCTGCTATTAGCCAACTAAAAGAGTGGAGAGGCCCAGGGCCTTGGTAATATGACCAGCGGAGTTCGTGAGGCACTGCGGCCCGCGATGTCTTGATTTCTACACATGCTTGCCTTACCACCAGTCCTTACCCAAGATCTGAAGGAGGGCTCCATCACGACACTCTCAAACCAAACCAGGTCTGTTGACAACCCCGGAAAACTAAAGCCCCATATCACTACTGTCGGTTTCCTTCAAACTCCTTGGGAGGCTAATCCTGGCCCGTCTGGGACACTCGCCGAATCCCTTCAACTACGACAAGCAGGATTTCGCACGTGGCCGGGCCGCTGTCCATCAGATCGTAAGACTACAAATGATATTGAGAGAGCTTTGAAAAAAGCGTCGTAAGGCAGGCGTTATCTAGGTGGACCTTACTGCGGCATTAGGTACGTGTGGCACAGGGCTTGAACTCAAGCTTATCAGGACCATCACGGATCGTAACTTGTACAATTCATATGTAATATGCTTGCAAACCGTACATGTGTTCTTAAGACCAGTGATGAGCAGCGCAGCGACGCGTCGTTGAGGAACGGAGTACCACAAAGGATCAGTCAAATTCAACTTGTATATGTATATCAGCGATCTACCTCAAACAACATCGAGACAAAATGGCTACACCACGATCTGCCCTCTTCACGGACCGAAGCTGGAATGAAGTAGAAGTACACTTACTGCGATATGGCCCTAGCTACTTGCAGCATATCTAAAGACCTTGAGAATCAAGCTGAGTGAGCCAAGTCCACGCTACTGCCTTCACTTAACACCAAAGGAGGCTCATAACCGGCTTCAAATCAACCTTAATGGACCGTCTGGCATACAATCCTACGCCAATCTATCTGGGAGGAAGCTTGATCAGCAGCCTACTTATCTTCAGCATCTCGAGTCAGTACGTGCAACTTTAGGTATCTTCGAGGAATAACCT
Source organism: Ophioderma brevispina (assembly GCA_023653785.1). NCBI lineage: Eukaryota > Metazoa > Echinodermata > Ophiuroidea > Amphilepidida > Ophiodermatidae > Ophioderma > Ophioderma brevispina. The sequence goes on along the minus strand of JAMKCH010006435.1, from coordinate 12,283 downwards.
CCGTACCACTTGCTGGATCTTTAGCCCCCACCCTGGTTTGGTCTATCAGTGTTGCTGAATATGCCATACAAGCATGTGCAATAACGTCACACAAAAGAAGCTGGAACCCGGGGGGGGGGGAGGGGTATAATCACATATGAAATGGATTATGGAGGTAAGGCTGGCGATAGAACTCCCAAGGGGGGGGGGGCAATCGGTGCGAGGACTATAAAATAGGGTCTTGGAGAGAGAGAGGACAGACAACAATGCCCCCAAAAAGAAGGGGGTTTGGGTCACAATTTGCAAATTTTTAGAAAAGTTTGCAAAATTTCACCAAAATAGGGTCTTTGAGTGAAAATTCAAAATTTTCCCAAATAGGGGTTTTTGAGTGACAGCTGGTAAAAATTGTAAAACAATAATCGGGTCTTGGGTGACATTTTAAAAATATATGGGGTCTTGGGTGACAGCGATGCTGAAGATGGGGGTCTTACGCTACATGCGCGTACGCAAGGAGTCCCAGGGAGCTGGACACAATACTCACACGAGACATGAGAACCATTACTGGCTGCCTTTGTCCCCTACAGCCGAGTTTCTCCAAGTGCTTTCAGCATTTCACCTTCCGAACATCATACCACATTAACTGGTGAATAAGGCTCTGTTGGACAAGCACAGTGCATATATCACTGTCAAAGAATCACACAGCTCGGCAGACAGAGACTGCGTGCGCTCTCGTCGACCTTTATCTCCTTTTGACACGTGATAATACTAAATAATAATAATATACAGCATTTGTATAGCGCCTTTTCCAGGGATTCAAAGCGCAAGCATATTATTATTTCGCTGCCATCAGGACATCGCACAATCATGCGCTTCTCTAGGCCGGCAGCTGGCGAAGCGAAATCCTATCAGCACTTAGATTGTTAATATTCCCCCTAACAGCTTAACCGAATATCGCTTGGGGCGACGAAGCAAGTGAGGTTAAAGTGCTTTGGTCGGTTGGCTTGCCCATAAGGGGACATAAACATGTTGCCCACAGCGGGGCTCGAACCCACAACCTGCAGATAATGAGTCGGAAGTCATCCACGGACCACATGTGCGCTAAACTCTCCAGTTCCCATTCACTTATTAAGACATGGACACTGCTGGGGATAGTACTCCAGGACAGACCACTTCACTACACACCATGAAAGAACTCCCACCTGGGAGTAATCTTCCACGCAAGGTATGGGTCACCTACAGGTTTCGCACAAGAAACGGTCGTTTCAACAGCAATATGCACTAATAGGGGGCTGCGGCCATCTCCGGCATGCCAATTTGGCTCTCCATCACAGACTGCGGATCGCATTCTCAGTGAGTGCCCCTACCTTTCGTCCACCTGTGGATAGAACTTCTCAATCCCAACCAATCAACAGTGATCTGGTTCGCACTAACTTCAACACATTTAGCTGCTGCCTCATATGCCATAATTAACATGTAATTTAAAATGGCTATATCAGGATTATAGACAAACCGACGTAAAAAGTATAACTTTTGGATTTTGCGGAAAATGCCGCCATCTTAGACAATGGCCGTCATATTGTATTCACCGTCAGCCAAATAGACAGTCATCTCCACATTTGGTTCATATCACTATGAAATAATATGTGATAATGTTTACTTTTACATTAAACATCTGAGTTATCATACAGAGAACCAATATTCTGAAAATACGACTAACGGCCATTTTGGTTTTAATGCAAATTACCATTTTTTCCCCGCAGCTTCCATTTTTTTTTTCTATTTTAATATGATGTTTGGAAGGTCTTCGGCTGTACATTACATCAGAAACTATTTCTGTTTGCAATTTTTTCCAGGTCAAACCCCAGCTTACTGGACATACTTCAATTCTGATATTAGTTGAACTTGTGAGCGTGTACCATGACTGTGGGTAATAATTCTATGACGAATACGGTCAGACAGGTACTCATGTTCAAGACCATGGAGACCCCTATAAAAAGTGTCAAAGTTAAATAATTTGCTCTTTGCCGAACATTTATCCACTTGAGTTCATTAATTATCACTGACATTTTATATCACAGACTCTGCAGCCCAGGGTGAGTCTTGCGACATGGTCTTGCATATCTGGATCTTATTTACATATTTATTAGACCTGCAGGGCCATATAGGAGAGAGAATCTATCTGAGGAAGAACAAGAGCATTATACAACATATCCGAAGTTCGAGTTGTCAATAACCGAACGGCCTAATACTCCAGTTTTTTTTAATAGACTTAGATGCACTCTTATAACTATTATTAATCTCATTTGAGGTACGTGTCAAACCATAGACCAAGGTATTTAAACACAGGGACCTGCTCCAAACTTACATCATGGAGCCTGATATCAAGTTATGAATTTTTCTATGAGAAACAAAAAGACTAGTCTTTGTTTTAGAGCGTCGACAGTGAGTTTGTTTGTGTGCATCCACTTAAACGACATTAAAGGTTCTCAATAAGAACAGTGTTCACTTTTTCGACAAACATTTCTGGAGTTGGGCATGAGAGCTGTATCACAGCCGCATCCAGCACATTTTGCACGCGGATATGAGACTTGGCCAGATCAAAGAGTACTGGCCCACGTCTGGGATCCCTGGAGTACCCAACACATAGTTCATTGTAGTTCATGTAATACACACATTGTTTATTACTGTACATTGCTGTCTACCCGTTAAATAAATTCGAAAACCATGCCAACTCCTTACCTGTAACACCTAATTGAGATAAGTTGGATAATAAAATTTTATGGGCAACCGTAATCAAGGTCAAAACCCCCTTTTTTAGGTCAATAAACCCGGCACCAGTCAAATCATCATTATCCATGTTACTAAGGATGTAATCGGTAACATCACTACTCTGTTAAAGAGACACTGGCACATTTGAAAATAGTGGTGTGCGCCTCAAGGTTGTTCAAAATCGATATTTTTGCATGGTTGTACGTCTTAATATATACAAAAGCCCTCAGTCGAAATGATTAAAGAGACCAAATCAGCTTCCTTATGGGTCACAGAACGATTTATAATTTACTAACGTCGCCGGCGACGTTAAATCAGCAGACGACGAAAATGGGTTTTAACACAAGACCACGCACGCCGTTGCATGTTTTCCACGCTAGCACACTGTTTGATCGGTCTATACCCTTTGTGGTTTTAATTACTCAGTGATTACGAGTCAAAGGATATTCATGTAATATCCACATTTGTTGATTAAAGTTAGGAAAACTTAAAAGTTGGCCTACAAAGGTACCTGGAGTCTTTAATCCTCATATCATGTCCTTATCTGTTTGGGGGTATGTGTATTTTTATGTGTAAGGATGGTGATAGTGAAGGGTGGGCTGGGGAAGAGAGAAGAAGAAGAAGGAACGAAGCAAAAGTGAAGTGGGGGTGTGGGTATGTAGGGTAATCAAATATATCTCTGTTTCTTCCAATGGCCTAGACTCTCATTTGAGAGCAAATTGACGAAATTTCATATTTTGTGAAATGTGCCAGTCCGCTTTAGGTGGAATGCCTATGCCTAAAGCCTGACTGGGTGTTTTGTAAGAAGGTTATGGACTTAAGTATTTATATAGCTGAGTATGTATTGCTCTCTCAAGAATTTTTGAGACCACTGGGAGGACAGAAATGGGTCTGTAGTTCCCACACTCCTTTTGCGAACCATCTTTAAATATGGGAGTGACTATAGCCGCTTTCCACTCTGTGGGGATGATGCCTGTATTTAGTGTGAGATTCATTATATGAGCTAAAGGTCTGGAAATTCGGTACGCCCCTGTTCTTAATAATTTTGAATTGAGGCCATCAATACCAGTGGCTTTACCTATGTCCAGTTTCAGCATTTGATTACATACAAAATCTTCATCAATGGGGGTAAATTGAAGGTGACTCCCAGGGTAATGAAGAGGTTTTGGCATATCATGATGAGCACCAGTGTTACTCTCAAACTTTTGAGCTAGCTTTTGCCCAATATCAACAAAATAATTGTTAAGATGGTTTAATTTAAAGGTGCAACGAGAGATTTGAAATAACAGGTGTCCCTAAAAATATGAAAATTCTGATTTTTGCACTAATGTAAAGCTTTCTATACAAGATGTCCCTATGTGAAAGGATTAAACTGAGAAATATTTCTTTGGTACAACAATTGTGAAATTTCTAATTTACTATCGGACCAAATACTAAATTCAGCCTATATTGAAATTACGCAAATGAAAATCGCCTTTTGTTTTCACTTTCAAGGCATTTCTGTAGTCAAAGACAAGGTAAGAAATTTATTGGGGTCTTATCTATATGAAATCACTACATATGACCCAATATATGGGTGCCCAAAAATATCTCGTTACACCTTTAAAGCCTGACTCAGAGATTTCCAAATGACGGCGCCCTCAATTTTTTTACAAATCGTGTTTTTTGCATGTACATAATGCTTGTCCACATGTTAATCACTGTGTGAAATATCTAAGCTCAAATCGATGTCCTTCATATTTAAATTCATAACTTTACACCAAAATTCCGGATCCGGAATTTTGGTTATACACCGTATCCTATGGACTGCTGTACTACACGTAAATGTTTACTGCATCAAAACGAAAAATCCGTTTCATCTCAAATTTTGGAATTGAGTCATTTAGGTGACTATCTTTAGTTCTAGTTGACTATTTTATTATTAATACACCCACAAACAAAATTTTATTTCAAAATCTCTGAGTCAGCTGAGCCACCTTATCTACACATAACATGTTTCTGGCTAATATGGGTACGTGGCCTAGATCCAAAATAAACCTTACAATCTTATTTTTAAATGGATAATGTATATTTTTTCGTTAGATCTGGGACAAATATACTTCGAAACTTTTATGCAACTATGAATGTACAATCTCTGTACCTTGCATACATAAAACCCGACATTGGTGGCTGCTCAAATATATATGCATTACAGCACATGCCTATCAGCACTTAGATTATAATATTCCCCATAACAGCTCCCCAGATTTCGCTTAGGTCGACGAGGTAATTTAGATTAAGTATCTTGCCCAGGAACACGGACACGTTCACCACAGTGGGGCTCGAACTCACGATTTTAACCATCTGATGATCACGAGTCTTGCGCTTTTCCACAGGACCACACTTGCTCTACTGATAATGGCGCCTTGAAGCGCTGTTACCTATTATTATTATTACGCTGCCATCAGGAAATTGTCACAATAATTTCACTTCATCTAGGCCATCTGCTAACCAAGCGCACATCCCCATCAACACTTAAATTGTAATATTCCCCATAACAGCTCACCAGATTTCGCTTGGGTCGACGAGGAAATTGAGATTAAGTATCTTGCCCAGGGACACAACACGTTGACTGCAGCCGGTCTCGAACTTACGATTTACAATGGTCTTATGATCAAGAGTCCCGCGATTTATCCGTTACATTGCCCGTACGCACTTATTTTAAAATGTGACATTTCGAAAAACAAGTGCAATCAATGGCTGACGTGAGATACGAATGTATACTGAGCCTGTGGTATTTTTTTCAAAGTCCATTTAATATAAAAATTATCACAACATCACCATCACAATGCATTTCTGATGTTAGCAAGAAGACGTAGAATAAAGTACAATATCTTTGGAATAGGTTCGCGCCTTCACCTTTGTTAGCAACCATGATGATGTTTACATTCGGTCTAGTTACAACTTCAAAAGAAATATTCGCCTGCTTGTTTCACTCAGTCTCAATATCAACTTTGAAAACCAACTCAAAATCTGAATGTCATATGAGTGAATTTGGTTCTTGTCTTTTTACACACAATATACAATTTATTTCGATCTAGTTCTGTTTATTGGGTGCATCGCAGCAGCATCTTGAACCCCTTTGATTGCGCGGGAACCTTTTCCCACTGATATTTCAGCAGATACTTAAAAACATCCCTAAAATTTGGATGTTTTAATCCATATAAGATGGGATTTATGCAGGTATTTAATACAACGAACAATGCAGAGAATAGAAGGCCGTTTAAATGTGGGAAGATCCGGCTAATGGTGTACGGGGTGAGGCATATCAAGAACGCAACAACTACATAGAACATATTTTTAGTGATGGCAATATGTCGTCGCCGCAGGTTCATCGCGATTGAATTTGGTGATACATTGCTAATTTCGCCGTGATGATCGTCTCCCAGTTCAGGGGAATGCCTTCGGATGATCTGCTTTGCATGCTTCCTAATATGCACGAAAATTAGTACATAACTTACGATAATTATTATGCAAGGTATGGTATACAGGCCTACCACTTGCGCCGTTGCTAGTACCTTGCTTGTATGCGACGAATTAGTTCCACAGGCATGATATTTTTCGCTGAAGCCGAACTGCCCTGCTCCAATGGCATGTGGAATGACGTTGACCAAAACTGGCAAAATCCACGTAGATGCGATCCATACTACGGCAATGAAAGTTGTGTGTAATCTGGTGGACCACCGAATTTTTAGACGTATAAGCCGGTAAAGCCCAATTGAAGCAAGTGTAAACAAACTGCAGCCGATAACGCTATAGATAGAAATTCCGATGAAAGCACAAAATTGTTCAGATACAGGCATTATATTATCTGGGCTCAAGATTTCAATGCATTCCAAAGGTACGAGCAAGCAGGTCAAAAGATCCGCCACGCTCAGGTTAACGACGAAAATGTTCGTATAGGTGTGTAATTTTCTTGATGCAAAAACGGCAAAGAGAAGAAAACTGTTGCCGAGAATTCCAGCAGACGCTAAAAACAATAACCCAACTCCTATGGCTATTCTCTGCTTATATGGGATCAATGGAGCATCAGGTGAATCCATAAACCCATCCATGATGAGGATAAAACCAAAGTTCAAAACTTGTTCCTTACACTGAGAAGAAAACTGTTTGAGAACCACAACGACAGATACCTATATACCCATTATTTAACCAATCTTCATGACATCAGCTTTGTTAACATGAAACCAAACTACGAATTTGAGCGGAAATATTTCACCCGGCACAGAGTCACCGATGAGTAACGCTAGATAACTATAGCTTTCATTCCTATTAAACCATTGCAGTGACGTCACTCTATTTACTAAACCGAGGTCTAATTTCTGCGAATCTTCTGTTACCATGTCTAAGTGTAGATTCGTATCTACGAATCTACAGAAAAGTGTATTCGTATCTACGAAACTACGAGGAATTTAATCCACACATTAACATGTTTAACCAGAGAGGATGTGGTTTAACAGAAGATTCGTAGAAAATTATCTCACGATTTAGTAAATAGATTGACCATGTTGTGGTATTAACGGGTGAACGAATATAGGCCTAAAAAATTAATAAACAGAAATCATGTGAAAATAACGACATGGGATACAGGGAATTATTTTTTGTTGTTCTGAAGTTTTAATTGTGTTGTCTTTATTCAAAGTTTAGTTTCTTTACCAAAATAATAAATTACTTTTATTATTTTTGTACAGCTGTTATTTGCCATATACAGTACAGTGAAAACATGTTTGATTTTTAAAATTTCATCTATTTTATTCTTATAATATATAGTTGATCTTGTATTTCTTGTATTTCATAAATTCCTTTAACTTACATGTATTTCAGACCTGGAATCTTTTATTAGGTATTTTTAAAAATTGCCTTTTGGTTCTTTGTTTTGGGCCTTGAAATATGTATGTTTTATTTCTAGCTTACTTCAATCGTTGACAATTTCGAAGATCACGCACCTTCTAGACTGCAAATCTGACCTGTAAGCTGTTGTACCAATGTTATAATCCGTAGTATACTCTAGGGGAAATTATTACCATTCAAAATCAAATCAAATCCGTATAACTCTCATGAAACAATTTCATTAAGTGTATGATTCTGCAGTAGCTTCTTATATGGGTTAGTTAAATATAGTTGCCTATCCCTTCCCATGTTTTACTGTAATCCTGGCATGTGCATCCGAAAACTATGGTGTACTCCCGGTGGAATTGAAACAATTTATAAAGCAATATTTAGTACATTTTTTGAAGAGCGCCCCCAATTTCAAAAAAATTGAGATTTGTACACGGTTGCATTGGTAAACTGGCTAGTAAACTATATCTGTGAATGGTTTAAGCGCGAAAATGTCTGTCTCACAAAACGCCAGAGGAAATTTAACTGTTAAATTCGAGAACATAATCCATTCAATCGAGATACAACCGATAATAACTGCAAAAAACGGCTGCTGGAAACGCCTTCCAATGTGAAATACCGGGAAATAGCGACATGTAAGGTCTACGCTCATCCATTAGAAATAACAATAATGTTATATTGAAGTTCAAAGGGAGGCAAGAGTACGAGGTATAGCTTCTCGAGTGGCGCTGTTCATCATGGACGGACATAAACCTAGAATTTCCAGCTCTGCCGTTAAGTTCCAATCTGGGATCCCAATGCTAATTAAAAAATCACTTATTTATGATAAAATACGCCATTTCTTACGCATTCTCGTTTGCAGGTTAGTTTTCTTAGACAATTACCCAAGTAACTGCCGCAAAATAGCAACTTTTAAACTTGGGGGCGCTCTTCAAAAAAATGTGCATTATTGTTTTAATCAGATCCCGTGTGGGGTTGGTACATTTTGTGACCCCCTTTTTTGCTCCCAGTTGGAATTCAGCAGCCTTAACGGAAAAAGTACAGTAGTTCACCTGCACTTATTCCGTAAAGGTGTGAATTCAACTGGAAGCAGGGCAAAGGGGGTGCAGTAAATGTACCAACCCGGCCCGGTGTAAACTTTCAGGCATAAAGACAGTTGTCTGTCGGTTATATATCTACAAGTCTGTGATTCTGCAGGTAAAATGGATAGTGGGCGTGGATTTATTATCGTTGCATAATTTTCAAAATATCCATTCCTCCTAGCAAAGATTCGAAACTACAGTGATCCATCTGTACACTGAATGGGTAAATAAGACATCAAGGACACACATGTAACTAGCAAATACAACACAATACTGTACTGTGGGGGGACTCGAAAAGCTGTCGATACATATCTTATCGTGTCAATTGACAGCTTTCAACTCTTTCAGACTCTCAATGGAATTAGTAAATATGCAAAGTAGGGATTGATGGGGTTGTTATAAGGACATTGATTTTTACATGTGAGCAATGTTAAAAGTCAGGAAAACCATCGCAACAGAAGTTTTGTCTACGAATCCATGGCTTCGCCCTCGTGCATTACGTAAAACTTACGAATCTTCTGTTTTCTCGTGGTTTCCATTTTAACATAAAATTGATGCCATGAACATGAATACAAATAAGACTAGCAATCACATCTGGTCAAATGTTCCGCCTTTCTTGAAGGGCCAACCACCCAGCCCAATAGGACAATACGCCCGTATCCAAAATTGTAAGCAATAAAAAAAAAAACACATTTGCTCAATCTATCAGAGAAGTGTTGTGACACGTTGAAGTGGAACTCTTTTTCTTGAATCCAACTATTTGCGGATTTATCGCGAGGTGGTATTGTACGAGAGGAGTATTTAAAATTAATTATTGGAAATGAATTTTTACTTCCGAGAGTTTGCTATTACACTGTATACAAAATTAGCTTGTCACTGACTTACTAATTTAAATGTTGGGGGCAAGCGCGTACCCAGGGGCGAGTGGGGGCGCGCGCCCCCGTAAAAAAGTAAAGAAATCAGAACCGGTAAAAATAAGTAAGAAGGGAAAGGGGAAAAGAGTGTGAAAGTGTGTAAATGTCATTAACACTCAGGGATTTTATAATAATCTGAATATCTCTTTCATATATACGTTATTTTTATAAGCTGTTGTGTTGCAACTCCCATATGGTGGTCAAGGGAGCGACAGACACTGGCCCCTGGTTGAAGAAAAAACGAGACTGTCACAGTGAAACTTGGTTAAATTTTCCGCTCTACCCGTCAACCTTCTCAAACTTATTTCGACCCCGGGCCACTTGTATTCAAAAGTTGGATATGAGTGCGTGAACAAGAAAACGCGTAAAAAGGGTCTCTTTTTTTCCAACAGGCGATGTAACGCGCGTACATTTGATTAGGGTGTCAAAAACTCAGAATCTGGAAAAAGGTATTTTTTTTGTAACCCGAATTGTTATGTGATGTACGCGAGATCAAATCATCAAAAATATCGTAATTTGGAAGTAAAGCTCACATGAGGCAAAGACGGATAATAGGTTTTATTTAATTATCACATTTGGTCGTCATTTTGTTTACGGTAGCAAACTGCCAAAAGACTTTATTATGGTGGAGCATAAACACAACATTCTTGTTTATTATGGTATGTTTTAGTCGGTAAAAATACTTGTTTAGGGTGCATTTCGAAAGTCCATGTTCACGCATATATCCACCTTTGAATAACAACTGCCCCCCCACCCCGCTGTTTTCGACCGAATTGATGAGAAATATACACTACCTCTTGTGATTAGCTATAATTGTGCGTCAAATTTTCAAATTGTTGGGAGTGGCCGTCATCAGGCATAGGCCAGTAGTGAAAGACTGTAGGTAAGAGTGGCCTTCCGGATAAAATTGTGAAATTTTGCCCCAAGTTACTAATGCTTGATATCCATAAAATTGATGGAAGCACTGCCACCCCCCTTAATGGCCCCAGCTTGGGTTTCCCAGGTTTATACAGGGTCAAAAATTTAAAATTGGAAAAATTCATTTTGATGTGTACATGGATCAAAAGTTAAAGTTACGTTGATTCAGTTAATAGTGGTGCAAATTGTTTCCCAAGCTTAAAGGATTTAAATAATGAATAGTTTTGCCTTATCTTTTATGCTTAGGTTTTCCGTTAATCCACAAATAGGTCACAGGTCAATGAATCCAATAGCTGGCAATATCTGTTTGCTAGCTGTATCTGACTTGATTTCGCCATTTTAGTTAATAACTAGACTCGTAAGATAAGTCAAACTATTCCCTATATTTCATTCTAGGAGCTAACCACAATTTGAAACAATTTTACAAAAAGTGGAGGCAACTTTTAATTTTTTAATTTTTCTTTTTTTATAATATTGAAATGATTGTACCATTTTTTCTAGTTTTTTACCCCATATTCCTAAACTATAAGTCCACAGGTAGTATAAACTATCCCTTTTTGGAATCCTTGTACCGCAACGGCATCATGGTGTGCTTTTCAACACAATCGAACTTTTAAAATTGTACCCGCGTGTAACCTTGACTCCAAGCTGGGGGCCCTGAAGGGGTTGTGGCAAGGCTTCCATCGAATGTTTTTGCTTTATCAATGTATAAATTACTTTGTACTCAAAATTCACAATTTTATCCGGATTTGCACACTCACATAAGATCTGTGCACTGCGGTCCCCCGCTACAGGTGTGGTCCAGGCTAATATAATATTTTTAAAAAAAAATTAAATTCAGAAGGCACTCCAAGTGCCATCAACAATTCAATGCATCATACTTTTAACATTTTATCAGAAACGCGTCTAGCAAGGCACTGATGAAGAACACAATCATTGGTTGGTTTTCTGACTTTGACATTTTGTTGTTATATGGCGCTATACAAGCGACCTCAACGTGTATGGCAAGTATGTTGCACAATGAAAGAGAGAACTGGTTTTTCTCGTTGAAAACTGGTTTTTCAACCGAAAACCAGGTTTTTCGATTGAAAACCAAGTTTTCAATTGAAAAGCAAGGTTTTTTGATAAACAGTTTATCGGCCGATAAACTTGGTTTTTCGCTCGAAAACCAGGTTTTTTCAAACCTTTTGCTCTATTTGAAAACCAGGTTTTCTTCAATTTAAAAACCGGTTTTTTCGATTCGAAAATCTAGGTTTTTGATAAACCTAGTTTATCAGCCGAGAAACATGGTTTTTTCGTCGAAAAACTAGGTTTTTCAAAAACCTAGCTTATCAATTGATAAACCTGGTTTTCAATCGAAAAACCATGTTTCGATTCAAAAAGCTATATTTTGAAAACTTAGTTTATCGGGTCGAGAAACCTGGTTTTTCGGTCGAAAACTATGTTTTCAAAAACCTAGCTTATCAATTTGATAAACCTGGTTTTCAAAATCGAAAAACCAGGTTTATCGATTCGAAGAGCAAGGTGTTTTGATAACCCTAGTTTATCAGCCTAAAAACCTGTTTGTTCGATTGAACAACCAGTTTTTTCAAATCCCTGCATATCAAATTCGAAAAACCAGGTTTTCAAATTGATATGCAAGGTTTTTTTGAAAACTGGTTTTTCGATCGAAAAACCAGTTTCTCGACTGAATAAAACTAGGTTTTTCAAAAACCTAGCTTTTCAATCGAAAAACCTGGTTTT